>PVIR01007204.1:0-62190 GCA_004026965.1 Petromus typicus
TAGCTAGGTGACCAGAGCATCAGGACCTGCTTCTCCACCGCTTTCGAGAGATGCCTTAGTGCTTTCAATGTGCATGTCTTGTTCCCCTACTGGATCATATTAGCCGGATGACTGCACTCATAACTTTATAGCTTGATTGTAATTGATTCACATTCTGTCCACATTGTGGTTCTGCGGTTATAAATACTCTTGATGATGAACCTCAGCAACTACCTCGTTTCTGGGCTTCTTCAAAATCCAGAATCAGTTCTTCTCCCTATATCCAGTAAAACTCTTCTACCTTCCTTCTTTGGTTTGAGGCTTCACTTCTTGTTGTTATGAGAATTCAGCACATCTGACATCTAGTAGGTTGGGAGTTAGTTTCCCTAAAAAGACTCTGTTTCCAAGTAAGGTCACACTGAGAGTTATTGGGGGTTGAAACTTCAAAATATCTTCTAGGGGACATAGTTTAATCTTGTTCTTTCACCAGTGTGTTATATCTTCAGTGCATATTCACCACGTCAGACATCTTAACTTTTTGGAAATTATACCTTCACCTTGGTTAGAGGTAGCTGAAGTTAACATAAAAGTTGAATGGTGGAAGGTGTAACAGCCCAACACTGCCCCTGTCTTTGGCCAGTGACTGTAGAGAAGGGAAGGGAATCGTTAACCCTACTGCTGGGGCAGTGCTGCAGGTGATCAGGGGCATGTCTCTTGGCTTTGCTGATACTTGACACCCGTAAAACACATTTGTAGATATGGGGGTGGTATTTGTTAACAAATTCACTCTAGTTTGCCCAGGAGATTAACTGTGAATTGTGTTTATAACATTTTCAGTAGGTAAAATTACCCTAAAGATTGCAAAGAACCAACTTTACAGGTTGGAATGTTTTATCTGTTCCCCAAGCTCTCAGCCTCTCAATCCCCACAGCAGAAATGCTAATCTAGCGGAGTCTTTGTCCAAAGCCCTGTGCTGTCTCTTCTCAAGGCTGAGGCTGAGTGGCACAGCTTATCTTTTCTGAACACTGCTTGCTGGTACTTCTCATGACTGTGACCTCAGTCACTGGTCTCCGCTGTTTGGGGTGCATTAACCTTTGTGTTCTTTGGATCGTGTTACCATGACAGACCACATGGTCCTTGCTGCAGGATTCCTAAATCTTAAATGCTAGTCCAGTGTGCAGCACACAAAGAAATATTTCAATAAAGTAATAACCAGGTTATGAGTGGCACAGACACTGCCATCAGTACACTTGACACTCTTCTGCTTGCTCTTCTTTCCAGAGAGCTTTAAAAATTGTCATCTGCATGGCAGCCTTGTTCTGTTGTCTTGAACTATCCCGGTCTCTCTGTGGGATTATAGCTTGCTGTGACACCACCAAGCTGCTAAGCACAGAAGGCTGCATCATTTGCAGACCGACAGGTGTCACTACTGTTCATCTTCCTTTGATAAGCGGGTTCTCTAAGTAGGAAAGTTTGTTTGCAAAAAGCCAAGAGTCATCATGAGAAAAATGGCCAGTTTTCTATAGAGATTTAAACAAATTGTGGCAAATTTTCCTCTTTAATAATTGTGCTTTGCTTAAGTTCAAATATTTTACTCTGTGGTCCACTTACAAGCTTGGTGAGTTAGTTAATTAGACCCACATATATTATTACAGGTTCTGAGAGATTTAATTAAAATGTGGTAATGTATAAAATCAAGTGTGCATCATTGATTTGTTAATATTTCCCAAGTTTAGATGGAATAAATAAGTGGAACTTATCATCATGTTAGACTTATTAGCGAGATTCTGTACAAAGGACCAATTAGATTCTCTGTTTTTTAAACAGTATATTAGTCTTTGGGTTATGATTTTATAAGTCCAGTGTAGTAATTATGTTGTGGCTTTTGACAGATTAAATATTTACAAGATTATAAGTTAGTGTGATAATATGTCCTATAGCTGTTCACATGTCAAAACAGGTTAGGCAGCTCTTAAAATCTGTTAGCGTTAAATCAAATTAATGTACAAATTAAGTTCATCAGTATATTTTAATACATGAGCAAATGTGAGACTGAGGTAATTTTTCAGGCACTCCATGTGTAATGAATTATAGTAAGTAAGTGATTGTAATATCTAGTCTAACTTGAATCTGTAGTAACAGGTTCAATTTTTAAGTAAATATTACCATAAACTCTTTTGACAAGCATTGCCCTAAGCATTGTATGCATATCATCTTATTTAATCTTCGGTACCAACTTGGAATGGGTGTATACTTCTAACATGTATTTTATAGCTCTGAAAATTGAAGTTCAATTACATTGCTTTAATCAAGTAGTGAACTAAGAGTGATTTAGATATTCAGAAGTAGAGTTTGAATTTGAATCTAGATATTTTAATTACTTCCTTGTTGCTGGTTAAAAAAAAAAATGCCTGACACTCACAAGTTATAAGAGGAGAAGTTGATTGGAGCTCAGTCTGTGGAGGCTTCAGTCCATAGTCAGCTGGTTCCAAGGCAGGGCCGTGTGGCAGAGGAGAAGTGGGCCATGGAGTGGCAGATAAGCAGCAAGCTAGTCTTTCCTTTTATTCTATTCATACTGAAAGCGCATTGGTTGAAGCCACCCATGCCTAGAGTAGGCCTTCCCATCATTCACACTATGAACTGAAGACTAATCCAGTTATCACACACTCGTAATCCATATTCATACAGCCTAAACTTAGCCACCTGCAAAAAGCCCCACCAGTGAGTGACCCCCACTCCAACCTATGAATGCTTTGCGGGGGAGACATTTAAATACAAGCCATAACCTTAGGCTCATCTTTTATCAAAGCTCAGGCCCTTTACTGCTAGCCAAGAATGGTTTTTCTATGAAATTAGGTTACTGATCATATATACATGCATATGTGTGTAAATATGTACACAGGGTTACCTCACTTCACGAACATAATTTGTTGTATGATTTGGGAGAAGGTGGCTCCATTTGTGTTTGTGTGGCAAAGGTGGCTGAGGTTGTGTTTGTCACCTGATGGACAGTTTGTGAATAGAAGCAAAATTTTCTTAAAGACTTTTGAGAACCAAGTTGTTTGTGAACAGAAGTTTTCGTGAACTGAGGTCTTCCTCTCTGTCTCTCTTTCTCTCTCTGTCTTTCTAGACAGACTTGTTTTATTTATTTATGGTTTGTTTTATTTTATAGCTCCTTCCCGTAATAGCATTGTACTCTATTTCATTTCCTGAGTAAATATAATCAAGATTACCCCGAGTCTCTTAGTGTAAAACATTAAAACTTTGGATGATTAAAATATACATTTACATGCATCTTTGCAACAGTGACATTTATAAACATCGTAAGCAGTAGACACATAGCTGGGAAACTGGAACATCTGGACCGCCATTCTCATCCCAGAGGAATGGTTGTATGTCTTTACTAAGTTAAAATAATTTATCACATACATATGTATGAAGAGAGAGTGAGAACTGGGTTGACATTGTTAGCTGACATCGTATAATCAGCATTTCCCATACCATTCGCTATCTATTAGAGCTTTATTTTAATGGCTTGGTAGCCTTCTGTCCTATATTTATAGGGCCTGGTTTTACTTGTCTTGGTGTTTATCTGGTCATACAGAGCTTTAAGGAAGAAGAAAGTGATGTAAGAAATTAATACATGTTGGATATCCACACTGTTCTATATGTTCAACTAGACACTTCACATGTTTAATTCTTATGTTTGTCCTGTGATATTAATTAGTACAGAACTGCAATCTTTAATCCTTTCTCATAGTCTTTCAGGGCAAAGGTATTTCAAAATTTAAATTTCAGGCTAGGCATGGTGGCACATGCCTATAGTTTTAGCACTCAGGAGGCAGAGGCAGGAGGATTCCTGTCAGTCGAGGGTAGCCTGGGCTACATAATGAATTTGAGGCCAGCCTGAACTACTTAACAAGGTTTCTTCTCAAAAACGTTTAATTTTTAAAATTCTATTAATCACGTATTTAGTAGTACATGTTTGCAATACATGATAATTCCACTTATCGTATGGAGTTTGTACATGTGTACGTTTTTAATCTTGTGCATTTCCTTCTCACTCCCTCCTTCTTCTAATTCTTGATCTTTTTTCATTTCAAAAAGATCTATTTTTCCTACATTCCCTTTTTTAAAAAATTCTTTTCCCTTACTTACCTCATGCTCTCCGTCTCTTGTTCCCCCTCCCATTTGCAAAAGATCTCCCTATTTTCTCTTTCCTCTCATTCATTTTGCCAAATGTAAAGTACATATTCCAGTAGGCTTCCATTTTGCTTCCTGAGATAATGTCTGGAGGTAAAGCTTAATGTAGTTATTTTCAGTGCTTTTCAAAATATAAAGTGCTTACTGATCACCAGAGATCTTGCTCCGGTCTGTGAAGTAGGTCGGTGGCATTAGGGTGGGCCTGAAATGCTACATTTCTCACAGCTCCCATGAGACACTGCAGATCCGTGGTCTTGCCTTTGAAAACTATGCCGTTGGTGATTTACCAGAAGTTGTGACAAGCAGGGTCCTGTGGCCCCTTGACCCCCCGTATGTAATTCCTCACTTACTTGCTGTGGAGTCCAACCACCCAGCTGGTTTTAGGTGTTCGAGTCTGTGCAGAGGGTGACTATATTCTTGCCCCTGACAATGTCATGTATCATTTACTGGTTACAACATCGGGAATTTAAGGAGAGGCAGATCTACTGTTACTGACTGCATGTCATAACCATTGTAAATGTTCAATACATTTCAATCTAATTTCTATTTGCTTTTATAGCAGTGGATTTCTGGGTGTCTTAGCGTTTTTAAATTGGATGAGTGGCAAGATTTAATGAGGGAAAGTGTTCCTCACCACCCTATCAAAAATGGTACTTTTTGCTTATTTGGATTCATCTCCTGTGTCATGTGTTTCTGGGATTTTGCACAGTAGTAATTAATAACAGTATGGTATTTTAGAGACTGTGCCTGAAAAAACCAATCCACTTATTTGACATTTTATGATAATTATCATTTATTGTGAAAAATTTGAAAGATCTACACTAGTGTAGAGAACTAAATGTAAAGGAACAAGAAGCTTATCATCTGGTGAGGTAAATAATGACATTTCAGTGGCTGTCCATGTATGTCCTTCAGGATGCATATTATCTCTATAGTTGTGCCTCTTTATTAAATCAAACTAATTTACCATATGCATATGTCTGGAGAGAGACAGAGTGAGAACTGGGTACCTGCTATAGTTGCCATTGTGTAATGAGCATTTCCCACACCATTCACTCTTTGAGTTTTATTTTAATGCCTTCATAGCTTTTTTTTTTTTAGGTTTTTGGAGACAGGGTCTCGCTTTGTGGTTCAGGCTGGCCCTGAGCTCAGCCTCAAACTCACATCACAGTCCTCCTGCCTCTGCCTCCCGAGTGCTGGGATTATAGGCGTGAGCCACCACGCCCGGCACTGTGGTATGTGGTACTGGTTGCTGCTGGGTGTGGATCTCCACACCCAGTATTGTTATGTGGTTACCGGGGAATCCAACCCGGGTCCTTGCACTTGCGAGACAGGCGCCGGAACCACTGAGCTAACCCCCCGGCCCAATGCCTTCATAGCTTTGTGTCATATATTCCTAGGGCCTTATTGTACTTTTATGTTGCTGTTTAGATGGGCACACAAATGTTTCCAGTGTTGCTCTTTTTCCTGGAGGGGAGATTGTGCCCACAACTTTTACATTGAACTACCTTCCTGTCTCTTGTTATATTTTTGGGACACAGTCTTGGTCAGTTGCTCAGGTTGGGCATGAATTTGCCATTTTCCTGTCTTAGTGCATGCTTGTATCCCTACATTTTGAGAGACTATCATGCCTGGCTCCAATGTTGCATTTTTTTCAGGCGGTAGAGTTGAAAATGAAAATAAGAAAATTTTGCGGTTCTTGCTGCATAGGGTTGAATATTATCAAAGTGCCTCTGCGCCACCTTTTCCTGTGGGAGTGTTTTTAGGGTGCATATTTCCCGAGGCGCTGCTGATTCGATGCTGTTCACTTTTCTTTTGGAATGTCACCAATTTTATAATGGAAAACTATTTTAACATTTAAGTTTTATTTGACTGCTTTAATGTTTCATCATATTTTTCATGATTTGTGGATTATTTATTTTTTGTAAGTTAATTACTTGCATGCATTTGATTACTTTTATATTAAAAGTGTTTATCTTTTCAAATGTTAAGGTTAAACTTTGATCTCCCATAATTGACATAAATTATTCTTTAAGTTTTATTTGCTCTGAATTTTATTTAAATTACATGAAGTTAGCTTTAGTACCAGTATCAGAATAAGTGTGTCTCTGGCACTTTCTCCTTGTTGGACACAATATGTGACACCAGCAATTTAAAGGAGGAAAGGTTTTGATGCATAGTTTCAGAAGTTAAAATCTAAAAGACTGGCTCAAAGGCAGACACAGCATCATTGAAGGGTTTGGAGAGAGGAAAGCTGCTCACCGCGTGGTGGTGACAAAGCAGAGAGAAATGGGAGCATGCAGGAGAAACGCCCACCAGAGGAGGCCCAGAGTGGGCTCCTTGTGCGCAGAGCCCTCCTCCTGGCACATTCTGCTACTCAGTGATAAGAATAGTTTCCCTGTTGCCCACTCACCTTCCAAACATGAGGTCTAAATTTAAGAACCCTGATATTTTTCTTACTAGTTATGTCATTTGTCTGCTTTTTAAATACTTGTGTTCGGAATTTACTCTTGAGTATTCTTTAATTGTGTGTGTTTATGTTTACTTATTTGTATGTGAAATGTGTTTGGACTAATTGGGAAATAAAGATACAGTTTGATGTTTTGGAAACAGTTGGAAAATTGTTCCAGAATTATTTAGTGAAAATATGAATTCTTTGTGAAGAGATAGAAATTCTAGCTTTAACATACATAACTGTAGAGTGTCTTTTGATTATTTCGTTTTCTCCCTTTGATAACATCTGTCAGTCTTAGGCTAGTATGGTACTGTGATTTTTAAAAACTACAAAGATATTTAGTATTTGTAGAGTACATCTCTCCTAGTTACATTGTTCTTTCACAGTTTTCTTATATTATTATTTATTCGAGTAAAATTTTGAGTCTTCTCTTTTGTAAATTTTTAATGATTACTGATTTACTAAAAAGGTGTAAGAATTCTACAAAGAAGCCCTGCATACCTTTAACTCAGATTCATTTTTATTTAACATTTGCAGCATTTATTTTATGAATATATGGTTCTTACTTGAAAAAAATGACATTAAGGTTTCCATTATTATTAAGTATTTGAGAATTAAACGGCACATACCAGGTCATTCTAACATGTCAATGTTTATTTTCTAAGAACAGAGATATTTCTATAGAATTACAGCACATTTACCAACAGTAGAATACTTCATTGTTGAAATGATGCCTTTTTATCTAATTTGTATTTCACCTTCTGGTTTTTCCTTAATTGTCCAATATTGTTTCAACCGTGTCCTGTAAAAGCATTTTTTCTCTTCAGTGCTTCAAGTTGATTTTATTTTTCTTGTCATTACTGTTTCCCGTAGTCTGGAACTGTCAGTGGTGTGCATGGTTCCTTGCTTCCCTAATAGTGAAAATTAAAACTAAAGCCCATTTTCCGGAAAAGGCTTTAATTAAAACCAAGAGCAAATGCTGAGAGACTTTAGTTTGAGGAATCGACAGAGATGAGGTCATGTCTTAACAAAGGAGAGTAAGAAAATGTAGGAAATGAATCCAATGTGTGCGGGTGAAGGGACACGCTGAGTTGGAGAGTGGTTAGGCTCGTTCACCCAGTGAAGCCACAAGCCAGTGTGTGAGGATTAGCTGAGGAGGGCCAGGGTGTGGCTGACTATTATTTCAGCTCAGGTTGAATCCTGGTAACTTGAGGAGCGTTCCAGATCCCATTTGAGGAATCCTTGTGGATTGTAGAGCAGGCTTAGATATATAATGTTTAGCGGGAGTCCAGGATGACTGTAGGTTTAGGTCAGCAGACACGTTCATGGAGATCTCTTATCCCAAGACCCTCCCTGTTGCAACTTGTTCTTTCTACTTTTATGGACACTCTCTAAAGGACTAACGTGCCAAAATGTGGGCCAATGTTTTATTCTACTTTTATTTACTTATTAAACATTTGTGGGTCCAAGGGAAGACTCAGGTTTTAGCAACAATGATTTAAATCTCTGAGTGTCTCAATAGGAAACAAATTCTACATTTGGTGAGTAACAGGCTAAGGATCTTTTCATTTGCACTTTGTTCCTGTGATGGTCTTGATTATGTCATGAATGTCAGAACAGTTCCTCTATGTTTTTCTTAGCTTCCATAATATTGACATTTTTATGTAGGTTTTTGTACATGTTTCGTCCTTTGGATTTGAAGATTGTTCCTCCTCAGAAAATTTCTGGTCATATTTCTCCAACTAGAATACCCTGTCAGCAGTACCATGTTCTTCCTATGTGCTACATCTTCAGGCACGTGGTGTTTGTCTTCCATTCATAGATTCCTCTGAATTGTGGCAGTAGTAAGGGTATTGTGTTTTTCATGGTGCCCTGAGTGACAGATGGGGGCAACTCAGGAAGGTTTATTTCTGCAATAAAAGGCCTTGGACAGGAACCTTGTGGCGAGTACCCTGGTCCTATGCCCACGCCCTCTGAGCCATTCAAAATCCGGCCCTGTCCTAGAAAATCTCTGACTGCCTTGTGGATCTCACCTTCTGTCTTGATGAATAACACCTGGTTTCCTGCTATTGGTGCTCCTCTCCTTCAGGAAGGCTTATTTGATCACTTGCTTCACGTTGTCCCCCTAATAAGATTTTTCTCTTTTGACATGGCTAGGCTATGGATTTTCCCAATCTTTCCTCTCTGCTTCACTTTTAATTGTACATTCTACCTTTCAGTCATTCCTTGCACTTGGATTTCTCTGTGAGCCTGCACAAGCAGCCCTGCAGCTGTGGGTATGCTTTGCTAGTGGCATATTTCTTGTACTGGAAACATTCCTTTGCCATTTTTTAGTTCTTCCTTAAAGCTTTAGGGCATGAACGTACTTCATCAAGGGGAAAAGATGATCTTTATTCCAGTTATCAGCACTGAGCTTTCCTCAGCTCCTCTGTGAGACTTCATTGGTCTGGGATTTACTGTCCACATATCTATCAGCATGCTGGATACAACCAGTTAGGTCCACTCCGAGAAGTTCCAGACTTTCCCTAGTCTTCACTCTGAGCCTTCCTCAGAATCACCTCGAAGGATTGATAGCAACTTAGCTTAAGTTTTGTGTTTTTGTTTTGCCTGCTTCTCAAAATTTCTCCAGCCTCTATTCATTGTTTATTTCCAAAGGTGTGTCTACATTCTCATGTACCTGTTTTAGCTATTACCTCATTTTTCAGCACCAGTTTTCTATTTTAGTCCATTTTCTAAAGCTATAATAAAATACCAGAGACTGAGTGATTTACCAAGGAAAGCCGTTTGTTTGGTTTATGGTTATAAAGGGTAGGAAGAACATGGTAGTGCCACGTGTTGGATTTCTGGGGGGATCTTCTCAGCTATGACACATGGAAAGAGATAAATGGGAGCTAAGAAATAGAATTCCTTCATGAAATCCCGGTCCTGAGAGAACAGACCCTTGCCTTTGAGAACCAGTTCTTCCTGGAGAGCGGTATTAATCCATCTCGAGTGTGGAGTCCTCCTCTTGTTGCGTTTCAACACAGGAACTTTGTGGTTCACGTTCAAACCAGTGAACAGACTTAGACCCTGGGCTGTAATGTTGTTAAAGAACGATTTAACTCAAGAACAAAATACCTCGTGAATCTGTTGAAACTTTTTCCAGTCTTAAGGTGAATTACTGGCATTTCTCTGATTACAAGTGAAATTGTCTACCTTTCCATTTGTTTCAGAAGTTTCCTAAAATATTCTATGGTACTTCTGGTTACCTTTCTTTTAAGAGTTTGGTTTTTCCTCAATATTTAATATTACTTAAAATATCTCCTAATAATTATTTGTGTTTGCTTTTGTATGGTTCTTATTTTTATGTGCAAGAGTTTTCAACTCTTCTAGTACACTAACTGTTTTTCCTGCGCTGTCGAATCATAGAAACCTTTTTCTACATGTGGGGTAAAGAGAAATTCATTTAAGTTTCCCCTAAACTTACAGAGCTTCTTTATGTGTATTCATTTATATAGTGAACATTTAATGATTTTATTTTCATATTAGAATACTTTCTCCATTAGTTTTTAGTTTTCTGAAATATTAATAAGTTTTGGGAATCATCTAACTGTTCCACTTTTTTAGTAACTTCAGTCATATTTTTATGATATTTTTATGCTTTCTTAAATTATCAGTAAAACAATATAGCATTTGTTATATTGCCGAATATTGTTAAAATTTATAATTTCTTGTCTTGTCATTCATGTTGGTATTTAAATTAACGCTAAGGTCTTAGTTGTACTTCTTGAAAACTAATCTTTTTCATAACTTCAATGCAAATATTTGAACATAGATAGCTTCATCTCTGTGGATGTCAATGATAGCCAATTTCTGTTAAGAATAAAAATAAATTTCTTCACTATACTATCCTGTATTTCCTAATTAGCACTTGTAGATCTTTAAAGGATGATCTATAGCTCCGTGTTTTGGAAATATGGAGAAATAGCCCTAAATGTATTTTATGTTGTGCTTCTTTAGACGCGGTGAGAGGGTGGTGTTATGTACACGTATCCTATTGGTCTAACAGAGATACTGTGTGTTCATTTGTGTAAAGATGTAAGTCATGTTTTTATGTTACATGTTAATGTGCATGTGTATTATTGTTAATGAGGATGCAGGCTATACGGTGGAATGACATTCACTGTCCATCCTTCACCTGTCTCTGAATTATCCCTCTGTCCTGTTTAATAAAAAAAACCCCTCAATTACTGAATAAGTATTGCACACTAGAGTAAATTCTCAAAAACAAGGGCTTTCTACAACCCTTTTATCTCAGAAGCTGAGATGTGTGCACTTTTGTCTTTCATATCAAATTCTCTTTTTTTATGGACTCACTTGAGCATTCATATGCAGACCCTGGCTTTTTTCTTCTTCACCAGAACACTGATAGCAATTTCTCAAGTAGTAACAGATAAATAAGAAACTTAAATCTGCAGTGGACGCAGCATAATTTTTCAAAGAGTTCGATCGAATTTTAACCACGTAATTTCGTTTACCTATAATTCAAAGCTTTCATTGTCTTTTTTATGGGAAAAATCTGTCAGACAGGGAGCTGCATAATGTCCACAGAGAGACATTAAATTTGTCACTATAAAGGCAAAATTACTATATATTAATCCATCATCTGTTTTTCTGGTTCACTCTCATTTGACACATTTAATGAAAATCACTGATGGCTTCTAGTGTAATAAAGTGATCTTTAAAACAAACCAGAGAAGTTCTAACACTTGCATATTTCAAGTTGAATGACTGATGAAAACTTCACTTGAGACATTTATTTTATGATTTCAAAAATATAGTAAAAGGATAGATAGGGAGCAGTAAATCACCATGTGCTGTATTACTTATAGGGTTGGATTCAGAACCGTTGAGTGTTGACAGAATGAACATATTAATTTGAGCTTTCCCTGGATATTTCACTTTAACTTGTGATTATTTTTCCTCCAAAGGCTGCAAAAAGCCTTTCATTTAAAATGCATTACTTGGGGAACTGTGTTAATGATCTAACTTCTTTCATTTAACAGGCAAAATAAGATTCCTTTGAAAAATGGTATCTACCAGGAATTTGATTATTGAATGACGATCAGTAATTTGTAGTATACGGAACATCTGTGAGGAATTTTGGAAAATCATCCCCAATACCTTTTGTGTGGCTGATTTGATAGCAAGAGAGCAAACACACTATATTGGGAAGGGAGAGTGAACCTGTACCAGCAGGTGGTTGTCGAGTGCAGAGAGAGAGCCCGGGTAGGGTGGCAGCACCCAGCCATCTCGCCGCATTCTTAGCTGCCCTGTAAATGAATTTCCATGCCTGATCACCCGTAATGTACAGTGTGTTTCATCGTTGGCCCATAAAGATCTACTAGAAAAACTAATTCATTAAATTGCCTAGACTGGACTCTAGTTTGCAGTCTTCTTGCTTCAGCCTCCCAGAGTGTTGGGCTTACAGGTGTGTGCCACATTCCCAGATGGATTTGCCTTTTTGTACCCCCACATGGTGGTCTAACGTGTGTCTCAAGGCTTTTGTCTTCATTGCACATGTCCAACAACAATGGAGCCTTCAAAATCTTGCTTCCTTTCCCTGGAATCCAGAGCTCAAATGTTACCTCTATAGTTGCCCAAACCCATTACAAAACTTTTCCTAATTCTTCCAACCAGATACGTGCAATGATGGGTGCTTATTTTTATGTATTTTCATGTATACAATAGAGTGCATGTGTTATACATATATTTTTTTGTACTGGTGATGGCACTTGGGGCCTTGCTGTGGACCCACTGAGCCATATGCCCGGCTGGTTACACATATTGTTTGGTCCTTTCGTCTTCCCATTTTCTCTGGAAGGTCATAGTGATTGAGAACGCATGCCTCTCCTTCAAGTTTGTGTTGAAGTATCTTTTGACTTATCATGAAAACTGGATAGCACACACCTTTGTTTTTCTCTTTACTGTTAACACCAAAGCTTTTGAGAAATTGAAGGTAGCAAGACTAAGGCTTGCCTGAACCTGAGTTTTTAAATAGCCTGCTTCAGACTTAACAATGTTATTCTGTTACATAGTATAAACACACGCTGTCATTCTATTAGTTCTATCTTTGGTATTGTTTCGGTTGTGCCTAGTTGTTGTTTGTTTCCTTTGTTTATTTGTATTGGGAAAGTTCTGTAAGAATTACCAGTAGAACTACTACTTAATGAAGGAGTAGTTAATGAAAATGCAGTCTTGAGTTAGTCATTTGCCTTGATCAGTTATTAGAATGGTGTGTTTTCCTTCTGCCCTGGCCTCAAAAGCCTGCTTGCTTCGTGAAGGTGGACTGCATTATTCCTTCCATCAGTTCTGCAAGTGTGTGTGACTCAGGCCCCATGTTAATGCTTCCTGTAAAGATTGCATTTAGCCATCAGTACAACACTGTAAGGTCAGCACTGTTTTCTTTTCATCAAGAAGGACACAGAAGCTTAGAGAGTACAGTAGCTTGCAAAGAAAGGAGTCTGCATTGGAATTCCTCCCTTCCCACTCCACTCTCCTTCTGCACATAACTGGCCCTGAGGAGATGTTTGTTGAGTGTTCATGCCTGGAACAAAACACTAGGGGAACTTGCACAGGAACAAAACAAACATTGTGGATGTAAAGAAAAGGCATTTCTTCCTTTAGCTACAAATTTCCTTTGCAATTATGTTGATAACTTTCCTCCAGGACATTTGTCAGCTGGAAGAAATCACTAGGAAAAATAAAACCCAAAACTTGTTTTTTTTTATTTGGTACATAGCCATGTGTCCATTAAATATCCCTGAATATTTGCAGGTTTTTAGAGGAAATTCTCATTAGACATTTTGGTAGCAAGATTGGGTGAAAAGGAGTTACATAGAAGATTTTTATGTTTAAAAATCATTTTACTAAATAATTCTTTTGTGAACTATTTCTGGAGTATGGATTATACAATAGGTGCTCTTCTACCAGCTACAGAAGCAAAATAAGCAAGAGTAGGAATGAAATGTGTATAATGCAAGTGTCTAGGTGTTACGAGGTCACCCTTGTCTCAGGTGCAAGGACGTTGAGGAGTATTGAGGACACTCCCTGTCGTCATGGAGAGCTGCAGTGTGCAGTTCAAGGCCAAGAGGGATGTGGAAAGTTGGAAGCTGAGCAGTGGGGAGAGTAAGAAAAGCACATGCAAAGGCCCTGTGTGCATGAGACCGGGCACGTCTCAGGAGCCAGGAGAAGGAGCGAGGTCTCAGTGACAATATGGCAGGAACCAGCGAGGACAGGTATGCTTGTCTGTTGCTGCTGATCATTCAAGTATAATATCTTTCTTGAGATGTAGGTCACCAGTCATTCATTTCAAGTAAACAATTCTTTGGTTTGTATAATGTTCAGAATTGTTCACCCCCCATCCCAGACACTCATAATACTTCAGTCTCTTCTCCCCAAAAGCTATTGCCCATTACGTTCCGTTCTCAGCCTGTCCTTCCATCCCATGGCCAGCCCCTTGGGGTTCCACAAACCTGCTTCCTGTGTCTGTGCATTTGCCCCTTCTGGATGTTTTGTATGAACAGGATAATTTAATATGTGACACCTGTTCTTGGCCTCTTTTGGTTTGCGTAATTTCAAAGTTTGTTAATAATATAGCATGTATCAGTTCTGTGTTCTTTTTTCTTAGTATTGAAATTCATTAATCATTTACTAAGTAAATATAGGTATTGTTGTATGTCTTGCTATATAGTGATGTCAGCAGTTTACAAAATAGAATAAAACAGGCTCACAAGTTAAGATCATAGAAATACAAAATTATAGACTGGCTATTCATTATTATTCCTCAAACATTTAGGTATCATCCAGTAGAATTATGTAAAATGCTTCACTGACTGTGAACTTCAAATTTGGATGACACATGTTTTCTCCTTTGACAAAATAATAACTCCAGCATTTTTAGTGGTTAGTTTTGGGTACATTATCAGAGCCTGCAAATGTAACCCATTTTATAAACTTAAACTATGGAGTGAGTGAGTTGACAGATTTGTTAAACTTTTACAATAATAGATAGAAATTATTTTTAGTGATGGTATTTAGAGATTTAATTTTTTTTCTTTTTTACAGTTGGACCTATTTCTATAAAGAAATATGTAGGTCAAAGTTAGCTTCCATTAAATATTTATAACCATTTCAAAAAATATTCAGTGTAATGGCCTCTTTTTCTTTTTAAAATGCCAAAATAAAAAGAGAGGAGTAACATCTGATAGTAATTGCTTTTCTTTCCTTGCTATATGAGAAACTCATTCTGGAAAATAATGTTCTGCTGTCAGATGACTACAAATCGCGCATGGTAAAAATGCACCAAGTATGCTTTTCCACCCCAGCTGTCGCTTCTTTGTTCTCTGCCTTTAGAAATTCATATTTTTTCCCTAAATGTAGCACAGGGGGAGGTGCTCAAACTTCGGATTACAAATGGAATTTAAATGATGATTCTAGGAGCCTCATACTGAGCAATGGGGCGTTTACCTAAATGCTCGGAGCTTCTGTCTCCTCACCTGTGAAATAGCACAGATGCCGTCCCTCCTGGGGGGCTGTGGAGAGGAACAGGTCTGTGAGTGTGAGGAGGAGCCCAGGAGCGAGTCCAGCACATTGTAGGAGCTTAAGCTCTAAATGAGACTTTAATACCAGGTATGCGATGATTTCTCAGAGGCTTTAGGTTCCGCCTAAAATAGTGCTCCTCCTATGTTGCCAAGACCTAAGCTTCATATTCTCCTTGTTCAGTAATTATCATAACTTAAAATTGAAACAGCCACAACCACTCTTAGTGGAAAAACGCTATTGTGGACGGTGTTGTGATTCCCCAAATTGTTTCTCTATGATAGATTTTCTGTGTGGTTTTCATTATTAGGAAGAGTTTCATATTTGAAGTACACTGTGTTGTGATCATTCCCTACATTGAAGGGCTTACCTTGGCGAGGGCTTGTTTCTCGCTTGGGCAGATTCCTCTGGCAGTGGAGGACTTTCCCAGCATCTGGCTTCCCTGTGGTGACTTAGTTCCTGATGCTTCCTTTGCATGACTCTGAACCAGCCTGCAGCCCATGATCTCCTGATAGGAGATCTCCTGATAGGACGTGAATGATGAGGATGTTCACACAGGAGCTCGCCCCTGCCTCAGCGTGGGAGGCACGTGTCAGCCTCATGCTTACCTTATCGTTCCAGGTGGTCACGTGGTCCTGCCTCGTGATGCGAGTCTGAATATCTTCCATGCTTCTCAGGAAATTCCAGAAATTGGCGATCACAGGAGCAGAGTGTACCACTCTGAGCAAGATTGTAGCACAGTTTTACAACGGCAGCAGTTGGTTGAAGCTTTTGCACTTGGTAACATGTATTCTCAATGTGAGCCTGTTATTTAAAA
Organism: Petromus typicus; assembly: GCA_004026965.1. Classification (NCBI taxonomy): domain Eukaryota; kingdom Metazoa; phylum Chordata; class Mammalia; order Rodentia; family Petromuridae; genus Petromus; species Petromus typicus. The sequence continues at coordinate 16,035 of PVIR01007204.1, forward strand.
TTTTACAAATTCGTTTTCTTATGGAGTACTTCATGAAACATCTTACAATACTATGCTTTCATGGCACATACTTTTCTAAACATAAGAGGAGATAGATATTTTACACTTACTTTCTCAGTACTGTTTTAAACTCCCCTTCTTCCAGTGTCCCTTGGGGCAGACTTACTTTATAAACCTTATGAGTAAAATTTCTGGAAGTGGACTGCCTGGCCCTGCAGTTCTTAGGCCAATCTCAGTGTCTGTGAGCAACACATTGAGAAAGGCAAAGCAAACAGTTGGATCACAGCAGTGATTACTGAGTGACAAGAGGGGGGGACCTGACCTCTGAGAGTAGCCTGGTTTATGTTGCTTTTACAGTCCATGGCTCTTCTGTTGGAAATTAGAGAACAGAATGTTACAGCTCATGTGAGATAATACTTGTCACCAGGTTTCTCTGAGGTTCTATATGCCATCATAATTTAAAAATAAGTACCCAGAATGGTACTGGCTGGAGTCAGCTGATGATAGATTAAATTTAATTGGCTTTTAAGTTAGAGGACAGTCCCTGAATCCCTGGTAAATGCATTGGTCACTTGTTGTAAGATACATGCAGTTTATCACTGAGCCTTACAAATAGCAGTAACTACTTCTAAACAGCTAGTAGATATGTATCAAGGTTCTACACTATGCCTTAAATGTAGTGTGAGGGAACAAGAAATGGACATGGCAACAGTTCTTGTAGATGTTGACAGACTACTGGAGACAAATAAGAATCAGAAAAAAAAAATCTGAGATAAATGTTCTGAAAGAAAAGGATGAAATCCTGTCCCATTGTGGTGGTGGCAAACCTATGGCATGTGTGAAACAGCAGACACACACTCTAAGCAGCCAAGTTGACCTGGCACCTGAGGATCCAGTGAAAGTTGGTTTTCCTAAGCTACAACCTTAGTATTCAGGTTCAATTATAGTGTTGGCATATTGCAATAAATAAGTAGGTTTGGAATTACAGTGTAGTGCTCCATCTGTATTCGGTTCACCGGGGCTTCCTGGAGCAGGAAATATGACAGCGGGCCCTGAAGTCAGTTTGAGTAAGGAAGAAGCAGCAGTCTCAGAGTTGGCAGGGTGTGGAGCCAGACTTTGAATTTATTTCTCCATCATCCTGTGCACTTTCAATTATACAACTGTATCTTTTTATGTGAGTTCTTTAAGGCTGAACTATTGCAGAATTTGGCTTTTAGGGAGGACTAAGCAAAATACATCAAGTTTAAGCCCAGCTTCCTGGGGGCTGCAAGCTCAGCTCACAGCTGAATCCAAATGTTGCTTTGTTCTCCCTGGCACCTGGCACCTGGCTTCTGTTTGCTCCTTCTCAGGGTCCTCTTAGGCAAGGCAATTAAATGGGACAGACCACAGGCTGTGAGATGTGGCTCTTCAAAAAGCACCTGACTGATGGTGGCTCAGATGGGGAGTTAGTAAACTTCTTTATTTCTAAGCTCAGTGATCGAGTGTTTTGGAGGTGGCTGGCTCTGTGTCTCTGCGTGGTTCAGCTGTGTCACTGCCATGTGAGGGCAGTGTAGAGCGACACAGAAAGGAATTGCTGTGGCTGAATTTCAGTGTGGCCCGCGGTACTCGGCCTGTAGGTTATTGTTGGCAGACCTTGGCTCATTGCACACTGTCCTGGCAGCTGACTTTACCTGTCCTCAGCCAGGCATGTTTTAATTCTTCATCTTTGTTTAGCTGGAGAGAGACATGTTGGTGACATCTCTTTCATTTTTAGCAGTGGGATTTGAGGACTATCAGAAAAGTCTTTGCTTTTAATTTCAAATAATTTCTCTTTGTCCTTGAGTTGAGGTTGCAAACTCTCCTTGTGGTACATCATCTATCCAGGTATTGATACAATAAACATCATGATAACCATTCCTCCAGCCTCTCTTGTTAGTCTGTTGGACATGGCATGTTTTAAAATGTCCCACAATTTCCAGAAAAGTCACACATGCCATCTACACAAAGCGTGGAGAGCTTTTTCAGTAAATGAACACACGAATGCTGAGACTCATGCTATTTTCTGAGTGTGCTTCATTAGTGAATACTGAAGTGTAAGTAAAGATCCGTAGTTGTTCTACTGACTAATATTGAAGTGTTTCTCTGATAATAAATTCAGTTTCTTGGCTTAGTCCATTCCTGTGGCTACTGTAAAATGCCCCAAGAGGAGAAATTTATAAATGATAAAAGTTGTCCTCATCCTTGAGGAGCCTGGGAAGTCCAACATCAAGGGTCCAGCAGGTGTGGTGTCTGGTGAGGACCTGGTCTCTTCCTCTGATATGACGCCTTTAATGCTGCTTTACATTGGGCAGAACACATAAAAGGGAAGTCAATGTGCAGATGCTCATAGAAGGGACTCATTCCATGTATGAAAGTGAAGACCTCATGGTTTACTACCCAGCCCTCCCTGCCTGCCCTCTTACGCAGTCACAGTGGGGAGTAGGGTCAAATTATGGATTCAGGAGGACATGTTGGGACACATGTTGGGACATGTGTTGTTTGGAGAGAAGCTAATTGAGCTAGCTGTTCAATGTTTTGGGACATGTTGGGACACCACATCGTCTGTAACACTGTTCTTCTGCTGCGTTATCCTCTCAATCTCGTGTGCTGTCTGGGTTCTCTCATGATTGATAATGATCATAGTAGTGTTAAAGCAGGGTAGAAAGTGTGGAATAGTGCTTCATGAGACTTTTCTAAAATTAGATGGTTTTCTCATGGTTTACTTTTATCAGGTAGCAAGTGAGTCCAAGAGGCTGAGGCAGGCTGATTGCAAGTTAGAGCCTGACCTGAGCACCTTGGAGATTTTTTTTTTTATCTTTATTGGTACATTAAATATACACATCATGATTGCACTCCATAATGGGGATTTGTACCAGTATAAGACACAATTTAATTCTCATTTTTTCCCATAGCCCCACCCACCCTACCACCCCCCCGATATATATAAAATTTGTTTCCTTACTTTTTTGTTACAATCTCAACACACCTTGGAGATTTAATGAAACTCTGTGTCTGAATTAATTGCTGAGAAAAAGGGCTGGGAAAGTAGGTCAGTGCAGAGAATTTGGATTCATTCTCTAATGCAAAAAAGGCACATGACAGATTTAAAAAAAAAAAAAACAGGGCTCATTTTGCAAGTTGCCTTCAAACTCAAGGCAATCCTCCTGCCTCAGCCTCATGAGTGCTGGGGGCATGTACCACCACACCTAGCCAGCAGATTCATTTTACAAGCAGGCAGTACTCAATTAAAATCTAATTCCTGAAATTACTTGCTTTGTGTTCTTAGGTTAGGTATTTTTCCCATTTTCCCCTGAGTAAAATGATAGTTCCTGGAAACTTTAGTTTAGTGTTATCATGATGATTAAGTTAGAGAACTTAATACTCTACATTAGTGAATATTAACAAACTTCCCAGAACATAGGAACTACTTAATAAATGTTTGCTCTGATAATAATGACAGTTAATTCCACTAGTCAGACTATTATTTTACTTTCTTTAACTTCCACATATGTAAATATGGAAGGTAATGCTAGCCATTCACATGTATTATTACATAGGACATCTAAGGTAGTTATGGGGAATTTTCTTCCTAGAAAAAGATTTATTATTTCCTCTGAAATTTAAGATAAAAATATCACAATCTTCCTTCCCAGTGAAGAGAAGAGGTAGGATATTTTCCCACACCCGCTGTTGCTTGTCAGAGCAAGATTGTAAGTGTTAAATTGTCGCTAAATTGTCAGTGTTAAATTGTCAATAAAGATTGTCACTGCGAATTAGAAGAACCTCTGAGTCAGGGCACAATCATAAACTGCATGCACTTTTTACTAAATGTACTTTAAGGGTGTGTGTGCTGGAGAAAAGTTGGGAAAAGCTGTGAAAAAAGTCAAGCATTTCCTACATAGCTTTTAGATGTTCTGGTGTTATTTACGCCACAATTTAAGACTTAATTAAGGTCACCATTTTCAAAACCACCATCTGCTGTGCATTCCAATGAGAACGATTTCTTGTTGAATATTGTGTGGTCTATTTAATGTTGCTCATGAATATGCTAACTCAGATGAATATAAAATAATTAATTACAGTCAGGTATAGTATACTAAACATACAGACCAGACTGGGAAGTCACAAAACATGAGTCATGTATTACTTTAACACTATTGTGGAACCTGTGATAATAGAGTTGTGTAGTTCTTGTTCAAATACCAAACTGTGGGCATCGGTACCCATAGTACATCGTTTTGTTATTGTTGTCTTCCATCCACTCATTCATCTAAGATGTGTCAACTGAGCCTGTTTTATGTAGCAAGCTTTGGAGGTACTGCACTAACCAAGGAGCTTGTAGACTCCAGTTTACCCATTCGCACAAGAAGAAGATTGGTGGCAGGTGAACGAAGTCCAGAGTGGACGCACTATTAGCAGCTAGCTCAATTAGCTTCTCTCCAAAGCAGAATTTAGAAGCCAGCCAGAGAGTAATAAACTAGCCAGAAAAACAGAAGTGACTAAACCATGATTATTAAACTAACAAGAAGAATAAACGATAGATTATTCTCCATTTTCTCCTAATAGGTACATTCTACTCCAGATTCATTCTCCAGAGCTCTGCTTCAACTAATACACAGTTTTATTTTCTTAAATTTTATTTTCCATAATGTTTTGTTGGACTGTCTTCCCACTTTGAAGATTACATCCTCGTGGCTGTTTGTCTCTTTCAGTCCTATTCCTTCTTTGAAATCGCCCTCTTCTCTCAGGAAGCCTTGTTTAAGCCCCCCCCCTCCCGCCAGGTCTCAGAGACCTCCCATTTCCAGCCCTGGACAGCACCCTATGGAACAAAGCAGTTCAGGACCAGTGAAGGTAACTGGTACTTACGTTAATATTCCATTTGTTAAATAATGGTATGTTAAAAGTGTTCTCTTGAAGCAGGTCTTGTTAAGAGGTAGGTAGGTGGAAACATGTACAGGGAAGCAAAAGTAGCAGTGAGCTAGAGTACCGCTTTTTAGAAGGTTGCTGTGATTTGGGATGGTCTATCACGTGTGCAAATCACCATAGGTTGCATTGTATTCTCCAAAAGCATGTGTTGAAGTCCTGTGACCCACTACTTAAGGGTATGATATGATTTTGAAAGGCCTCTCAGATGTGTTTAGGTTAAGATGAGTTCACACTGGATTTGGGCTGATTTAAATCCAATAACAAGTAGTTTCTTTATGAATGAAGAAGATCCAGTGGTGTAGGGAGAACACCGTGTAATAAAGGGGGCAGAAATTAGAGTGCCGGTCTTCAAGCTAAGGAGTGTCAAGGACTGCTGGCATCACAAACACTAAGGGGAAGCCATAGCCCTTCCAGCACCTTCTGTTGGCTTCAGCCCCTAGTTTGTGGTCATCTTATAGGACAGGCCCAGAAAACTAATATGTAATGGTGACTGTGACAGAGAGAGGAAGAGGAACTGTGAGAGAGGAAAACAGATAATGGGCCAGTTTAATGCTTTGAATATTCTGAGAGAGAAAGAGTCTGCTTCATGGTGTTCTGAGAGACACTGTCAGGGTGGACTTTGGGTCTTAAAGGCAAGCAGAACCTTCAGAATGGGCAGGACAAAGAAATAATGCTGGGGTTATGAGAATTAGTACAAATGATGAGAGAAAAATGCAAATAGGATCATAATGTCATTGTGCTAGAGAAGTTTCTGAGTAGAGAAGGAGTAGTGGAGAGTGAGTGCAGAAGACCTCTGGTAGCAGCGTGGCAAGTTCCATCATCCCTCACTCTGTAGCCAGAGAGACGTGGGCAGTGCCAGAGGGCTGCGTGCTTTGCGAAGACCAATCTGAAGATAGGTAGAGCGGCGATTCCAAGCATAAGCGTAGTACGTCAGTACTTCCTGGTGACCTCATGACAGACTATTGGTATTACCGGATCACATCCTTCTAGTTCCTGACTCGTTCTCCCTTTGGTGGAATCCAAGAATTGGATTTTCTGACAAATTCTCAGGGAATTTTAATGCTGTTTATCTGGCAACCACTCTTTAGGAACCATTGCTGGTGAAACGTGAGAACCTGCAGAGACTGGAAGCCGAGAAACTCTTTGGAGTGTAATGCAGTAGGCAGGGAAATAATAATGTGAGATGGAAAAGGAGAGAGAGTGAGTCTGAGCATGTGCAGGAAATTTGTACCAGGAGAGACTTGGCGTTTTATCAGATCAAGAGGCTCAAGGAGAAAGAAGGCCAAAAGTATCCCAGATTCTTTACTGTAGAAAGTTAGTAGAATGGAGGGCTTTGGTTTCTTGTGTGCTAGTCTTATTATTCTTACCAAATTAAAAGGGCCCTGAGGATACTGACTGTATAACTTGGCAAGATTACATTTTAAAAGATTTTCCATTTGTATTTGACATGATAATAGCTAATATTTATCAAGTGTGTAATCTATGCTGGGGATTTTGCATAGGTCATCCAGTTTAAGCTTCAGCCTTGATATGTGAGTTAAGTGTTACTGTTTGTTTTAAATCCAAGTGAAAGAGAGGGGTAATTACTTACCTGAGGCCACAGAGGACCTTAGGGACTTACTGGGATTTGAACCATTGATCCAGCTCCAGATCCCTTATCCTGAACTCTATGTTACCGTCCCTCACTAGTGAAGAGCTAGGTACCTAATAGATGGGGAGTTTTGGCATCGATTTATGTTACATGACATTATAGTCATAGAGGATGATTGTAATAGAGATAATCCTAACAAGTACTATGGCCACGAATTCACTACCCAGTGATAGTCACCACTGACATGGCATGTGTATTTATGACTTCTTAGCCTGCCCACGAGTGCATAAATGGATCACATTGAGGTGTTTAGGCTCTTTTAAAACTTTTAAAAAACTTAACAATATAATGAGCAATTTTTCTGCCAGTAAATACATGTGTATGGCTTTTGTGTTGCAGGTGATTTTTTAAAAACTTTGCTTCATTCTCCTTACTTGGGCAGTTGGGAATGTACAGTGATATTGACAACTATCCTGTCTGTGGACAACTTCTTAACCTGAGCTGTGACTTGGTCTTTAAGTTTTGAACTTAGATGGAAGGGACACAAGTCATTTAATTAAATTCCTGCTTCCAGTGGATCTACCCTCACACTCTGGTTCTTGGACATTTTACCTTAATTTGCAGGGTCTGTTTCTTCACCTGTGAAAGAACCACTTACTCATAGTTCACCTACCTCTGTGTTTCTGTGTAATGTCCCAGTGCACCTAAGTACCTGTGTGTCAATGAGGTAAACAACAGTCCTCCTTTGCCCTTGAGTGTGGCTATTTTCTTTGAGGGTGTAAAACTTGCAGTGGTACATTAGGAAAATCTCTGAAAAACCAGAACAAGTTAGTTTCATACATAATCATGCCTAAGACAATCTGTCTACTTCATGCAGATAGGGATGAAGTGTCTCTGGCATGATGCTGGCGTGTCATAATAAATCCTCAGTAAATATTTGTTTAATAAATAATAGACTTAAAATTGGGTCCAGTAAAAATGACATTTGTTACAGTGTCTAGGTCAAAATGTGGCATGTTCTAACTGTTGAATAAATGTAAGCAAATCGTGTTAATTTTTCCTTTTGGAATGCCTCTCATCCCCTATACTGTAGTGTATTGGCAGTTTTCCATTACAGGACTGTCTTCAAGATGTTTCCAATGTAAGTTTCATGAGGTAATTAGTAAGACATAATGGATACTATTAGATAATCATGGTGTTGTTTTGGGAATTGTGGTGCTTCAAAGGAATTTCTTCCTAGGGCATTTCGTAAAGTTTTCCTTTGTGAGTCTTGCTGCTTGGTTTTCTTCTTTGAAGTGCTAATACCAGTTTTCCCTTTTGTGTTGTGCATCTTCTAATTTGGGAGTGAATTTTCCACCAATACAACTTTAAATTGCTACTGACATTTTCCCCCATGGTTAAAACAGGAGATTTTGTAGCTCTGAATGGAATTGGGTGCCTCTTTGGGCATTTCTACAAAAAGTGAACAGAGAAGCTGGAAGTGGTGGTGCATGCTTGTAATCCCAGTATTCAGGAGGCTGAGGCAAGAGGATTGCATGAGTTCAAGGCCAGCGTGGGTTACATGCTGAGTTCAAGACCAGTTTAAAGCACATAGCAAGACTTTGCTTTTTTTTTTTTTTAATGTTTTTTGAGACAGGGTCTCGCTTTGTGGTTCAGGCTGGCCCTCAGCTCAGCCTCAAACTCACATAACAGCAATCATCCTGCCTTTGCCTCCTGAGTGCTGGGATTACAGGCGTGAGCCACCACGCCCGGCATTGTGGTATGTGGTACTGATTGCTGCTGGGGTGAGTCTCCACGCCCAGTATTGTTATGTGGTTACCAGGGATTGAACCCGGGTCTTTGCACTTGCAAGACAGGCACCGGAACCACTGAGCTATATCCCTAGGCCCCCCCACTTTTTTTTGAGACAAAGGGTGCTTTACTTTCTGTTGCCTCTCTGAACATGGATTCTATAAATAGTACTAAATCCACTCTCATTCTTAGAGTTGTATTATGAAAGGGACCTAAAACGATTCTCTTGAAACATAGCATTTTGGTGAGTCAAATGTCAAGGCAGCATATGGGAATACTGACACTATCATTAGGGAAATGGCGGATTGGCTTAGTTAATTTCTACTTGCTGAAACACAACACCCAACATACAACTAAATAGTGAAAAGGATGATTTTGGGTCATAGTTTATGGATGTTTCAGTGTACAGTCAGCTGGCTTCAAGGCAGTGTGGCTTGGCAGAGCAGTATGAAAGAGGCATTGCATCTGTGAAAGAGGGAAGCAGAGAGAGAAGAAGAAAAGAAAAGGAAGGAGGGAGGGTGGGAGGGAGGGAGATAAACAGACGAACAGACCACCCTATTGCACCATTCCAGGACAGACCCACTATACTAACCGATCTCCTCTGACCACAGAATTTACCTAAATGGAAAGTCTCTTGTACAAAATTGCTTGAAGACTTACTCTTGACACAAAAGAAGTCTTGCTTCTTTGTCTTGCATCTTTTGTGTGTTTTGTCTTTCCTGACAGTCCATAGATCAGGGAGCTTGTTGACAGGCACAATTTAAATTCAGAAAGACAGCTCTGTCTTCAAAAGATAGAATAGTTGAAAGTAAGACATTGTCTTTTGGAAGAATGAATACTGAGGGGTAGAAAACTTGCAGACACAGGTCTTGCACATGTTACTTCCCTTCCGATGTATATAGTCCAGGCTACCAGGAAAGAGAATCTCTCGGATACAGAGTCCAAAAATAATCATACTAAGGAGAAAACTCCCCTGAGAAATGTGTATTTGTCTTGTCATTTTAGATATTTTGCATATGTAGTGATGGCTTCAGGTGCAGGGAGAAGAGGAAGAGTTCAGGAAATAAAGAGAGTAAATAATTATAGAAGAGAGGTGTAGGTTAATGAGGCTTCTGAAGAGAAAACTACGTTTGCCACAGGGCTTTCTGTAAATATCCAGTCTTAAACATCTTGCAAATGTGATATTTAGATTATTTAGGACTTGGTAGGATGAAGAAGGAAAAAGAAGATTGCAAAAGATATTTTCTTTTGAAGTTTAGAGCAGTAAAATATACCATGATTTTTGAGTAGGTAAATTTCCTGGAAATGTGCATTGTCAAAGCAGTAGGCAAAGCCAGTGATAATTCTGCAACTACTGACCTGTACTTTTCAAGACTGTCAAGATCATGACAGACAAAGAAAGATGGAGAAACCATTACAGATTGAAGGAACCTCATTTGACAATGATTTATCCTGAATTGGTTCCTGGAGCAGAGAAAAAGATGTTAGTGGAAAAACTAGTGAAATCTAAATAAAATGTATAGTTGACTGAATAGTATTATACCAATGTTAATTTTTCACTTTTTATAGATCCACCAGGGTTATGTAAAATGTTGGCTTTAAGGGAAGTTATTAGGGTGAGGTATATACTGTGTAGACATCTAATTATAAATTCAAGGAATCCAAAATTATTTCACAGGAGGAAAATTAGTAGAAAAAAGTCCACAGAATGACACAGTGTATATGGTCCAAACTTCACTTTGCAGCTACAAAAACTACAATGCACAGGGCTACATGAGGACCTAATGCTTTACTTTATTTCTTATTTTGTTATTCTTATCGAATATGAAATAGGAAAGCATCTTACACTGGAGAATCTTTGTTCTAGGTTCCCGTAAAGGGAGAGGAGGATCCTGCCATCCACCATTCTACACACAGAGGCCACTTCAGTTATTCTTCTGTGTAATAGTTTCACAAATATGCCAAGTAGTATATCTTAGGTACAATCAAACCTTGAGCAGGACCTGTATGACCTCGCCTAGCTTGGCCTCTGAATGGCTCTGCAGGATTCTGCAGAATCCTTAGCCCCCTAAGACAAGAGTAGGTGTGATATACAACACGGCCAAGGCAAGTAGTTGATTGTTGGGGAGTGGTAGGCATGGCCATTTTTCACAAATCCATGGCTGGACTCCACCCGGAGAGGTATGAAAGAGGCATCGCCTCTGTGAAAGAGGGAAGGGGAGAGAAAAGAAGGGAAGATAAAAGGGAAGGAGGGAGGTAGGGAGAGAAACAGACAAACAGGCCACCCTACTGCACCCTAACAATACAGGAACATGGCAGACATTTAAAGAACGTGTAATGACAACTAGATAGTAGAAGCATTTTCATGAAAACCCACTGTACAAGTGAAGGAAAAGCAACACTTGGAAATCTTAGGTAAATACACTGAAGTAATTGCCTCTCACAACACCCCTGCCAATTCTTTTTAATACCGAGGCAGTACTTTGGTTCTTTTTCACATTCAGAAAGAAAGGGAGAATGTAGCAATATGGGTTAGGAGGTGAATTTGCAGAAAGGCTTCAGTTGGCTATTGTCATGACTTTCTGTATAAAAGAAAAATACTGTGTAAACAGCATTAGAAATGAGAGATTGATATGAAATCCCTTCAAATTATTCTGAACATTGTGCTATGTAGACAAGTGCCAGGACATATGAAATAGCAGTGGGTTCAAGACAAGGATTTTTTGAGGGGACAGAGTGGCAAAGCATAGAGTCTAGTCCGAAAACCATGGAGGTTAGGAAGGGCTGCTGGTAGCAGAGAGGAGTGTCTACCAGCGCAGGCAGAAATACAAAGCACCATGTAAGTTCTGCACAAGTCTTCATTGTGATTGTCATCCTGTGTTTCACCCCTCACATTTTTTTCTTCGCAAACATGGAGCCAGGCATTTATGAGAGAAGACCTGTATTGGGATTTCCTGTAACATTGCTGTGTTGTAAACAGAGAAGCTAATGAGGTTTGAGCATCTGTCCTCCTTGTGTGCGTGTGAGAGGCCCTTCCAAGGTTGTCTAGTTTACTTTTTATCAATAATTTTGCATCATCTTTCTTAAAAGGCATCTTCCCCAAGATATATAAACCTTAATCCCCACAGAATCTTGATCCATACTTGTTATAATTATCTGGTAGAAGAACCCAAACAAAAATACTCTTGTTGAATAAACAGTGTGGTAGATGAGCTTTGCGTGCATCAGGCTGGGCCGGGCACTGCCAGTATGCTGTGTAATAGCAGAAATTGTTAGGTTCATGTGGGGTGAGTATCTGACATGCCACCACCTTCTACTTTTGTGCATTTTCTGCTGAAGCAAATGAATTCAAAGACCTCGATGGTGCGATGGTGCGTTCAGGATCTCATCCAGTTGTTTGTGACCCTCCCCGGAGTAGGAGCAGATGCCACCTTCATTTCCATTTAGATGACATTTTTTAATCTCTTATAGTGGGGCATCTATGATTAAGTCTTACATCAAATTATTTTAGGGCTTTTAACATTCTCTGTCGAATGTAATGGCATCCTGATGGGACTTGTTCGGATGATGTCTAAGACTCCAATTTAGCAATGTACTGGCTGGAGGCCCATTTTGATTTTTATAGTAGTCTATTAATAAAACATCATCAGATTTAGAATTTCAGAGCAAGGTAAGCTTCTTGGGACTTTTCTTGTATTTCCCTGATACATAAACTCAGATGTTTGTGTTTCTTTTTGAATTATCATAATTGGGATTGTTTCTGTCTGTTATGAAGTCAGTACTAGAACATGAGCCGGTATAATCAGATGTATATATAGGGCCATATGGTATATGTTATGAGTCACTTAAAAAGTTGACAGAGAATTCAGAAATAAACTGGGCTGCAAGATGACTTAGACCACAGCATGGTGAACCAGGCCAGCTTTACTCATGTCATGGCCTTGGTGGCTCTGAAGGGAGTTGATTTCATTGTACACATGTTCCTTTCTTTACCTTCTAGTGAAATTATTTCGTTCTCCTCATGTGGGCATGAAGAAATCCTGGGAGGTGGGAGCATAAGCCAAAATTTTCTTATGGTAGGAAATAAGAATAAGCTTCTTATTCTTCTGTGGAGTAAGCCCTTGAGAAATGTAACCTCTGCAGGCAGAGGTAGAAGATTCTCTGTTAAAACAATAATCGTCACACAATGCAAAATGAAATAATAAACTTAAAAGGGTGGAGAAGCCTTGTACACTGGAGGAGGTTCCAGAAACAGTAGTGAATTCTACATGTGGATTGTATCACTTCAGGAAGGCAGTGGTTTTGAGACAAGCTTCAATGAGAATGGGATTTGGGTGTAATGAGATAGTGAGAGGGAACAAATAAATGAAAATATAGAAGTATAAAAATCTTGGTCGAAGTGAAAAAGACTCAAGTGTTGGCATTCTTGTAAAATTGCAGTAGTGCAATGCCAACAGTAGCCTTAGAAGAAACCATCTTAATGGTTCTAATGTGGTTCATGTTCTCCAAACTGCCCAGGTAAGCCATTTTCTCCAACTCTGCTGGTTAGACATATTCCCAATTTTGAATTTTTATCTAATTTTTTTGTGATAGAAGAGACTAAAAATGGAACCTCCATATTTGAGAGAAATTTGGTGTCAGTTACCTTGAATGTGTCACTTGCTTTATACAATTATAATTGTATATGATGACCATTATTACTGTGTCAGTTTCACAGGAACCAAGAATGCTGAAACACTTGCTCAGTTTAAAAACAAAAACCAAAAAAACAGCTGATAAATGACCTGCCCAAGAATTTGACACTGATCTGTGTAACTCCACAGCCCGGTCTTAGCTGTGAGCAGTTTTGTTTCCTGGTGGGGTAGTTCAAAGGTTGGTGTAGTCTGCCTTTCTGGAAGTACGGCCATCAAATTGTGGCACTCCTTATGTCCTGTGGTTTCTTCTGTTCCTAGGACTGAGCCGTCTTGTTACTCAGATCCGCTGCCTTAAGAAAATGAAAGTGGGTGGCACCTGCCTTCAGCTCAGTCACATACATTCAAGCCCAGTGGTTTCACCTTGATTTTCTTTTTTTCTCAACCAGATGGAAAATTGGACAATTCCTCCATTAGGTGTCGCGAACCTTCCTGCATCTCCGGCAGCAAATGCCTCATTTCACAGGGGTTTGTCAAAAATTTCACCTCTCTGCTATCTCATTTTCCTGGCTCAGTACTGGAAAAGTGGGGGCAAAGACACAACTTTTAGCCCTGCTCTTTGTTGCTTTTAAGATATTCACTCAGTGGAGAAAAAGCAGTTTTAAAGCTTGAGAAAAGCTTCTTTCTTGTCACCTGGTGCATGACGGTGGAAACCTTCTGGTCTGATTCACTTTTTCAACCCATCTGGAGCAGACTGGAAGAGAGGGATTTCTTCATTGTGGTCATAAATTACCACACAAGCCCTTGCTTTTTTAGAGGCAGTTGGAAAACAGCATAAAAAGGACCATTGCCACGTTTAAGGACCAGCGCCTGGCATCTCTTTCAGTTAATGCCGTACTAACTTCACTCTTGCTCTTACATGCTATAGTTTTGAACCATGAGAAAAGTAAATCTCACATGTTAATTAATCAACAAACATTTATGCAGTGTCCACCAAGCATTCTTTTCCAGAAAAGAGCTCTGCCCCACAGACCCTGTAATATATGTAAGGCAGAAGTTAGATATATTTAAATAACCAAGGGCTTCAGGTTGCATGTACTCAAAGACACATGAAGCACCCTTCATTTTCACAGGCATGCAGGATGTGTCCTGAGGTGGAGAAGTCAGATGTTTGGAACTAGAGCTGAGTCTGTAAGGAGTGAACCTGAGGTGGTGATGCAGGCCAAAGACCGAGCACTTGGAAGGCTGAGGCAGTCAGGCTGTAGTCTGGCTTACATGCTAAGACCTTGGGATTTTGCCTCAAAACCTAAGTGTTTAAAAAACAAACACAGTTATGCTAATTGATAAACAAGAAGGGATAGTTTTTTTTGGATCGGTGGGACAGCAGTGATCTAGCTGTGAACTCTGAGGACATTACTACCTCAGAATGAGTGATTGAATGAAATAAATTTGAATATTCCTGTGGCCCTTCACTGCCATCGCCAGTGATTTTTTGAATGCTTTGATTATATGGTCTTCTTCTTCTTTGTACATGGAACATATTGGAGGGGGATGGCTCAAGTCATCCTGTGAGTTTCATTTGAGATGAGTAGACTGAATCTTGTGCTGCCGTAACTGTCAATGAATTGGAGGCCTGGGGATCCAACAGACAAATTATGTTTGTTGATTTTCTTTCTCTTTCCTTTTTTGTTTTCTTTTCGTGCTCTCTGAGACCCTGTCTCACTATTTAGTCCAGGTTCCGCTTGAACTAGCTGTGTCGCCCAGGCTGACCTGAGACTCACAAGGCTCCTGCCTTGGCTTCCCCACCCTGGGACTGCAGCCCTACACCAGCACTCCAGGCTGTCTTCCTTTGTTCCTGAGCCAAAGCTTTCAACAGCCCTTTTCCTCCCAGGGAACGATTTGTGATTGTGGCTAATTCTTTAAAAGGAAGAAAGGTAGGGCCATGAGAAAGGTTTAGTCAAAAACACAAAGATCCACAGTACCATAAATCAGCAGGCATTTGTTCTTGTCTAGGAAACTTAATATCATTGCTGTTGAATAATACATCTTTTTAATAGAAGCACTGCATATGCATTGTAGAAACATGGTGAATATTGACAAGAAAAATTAAAAATTTGTCCTGTTCTTTCCACTTAAAGAGGTAAAGCACAAAATATGAACGTATATCTGAACTATAAATGGAAATATATACATATGTATAGAGATGCATACTTTTGTATATGTACATATATGAATGGGCGTATGTATTTGTATTTTTCACAACATGAGATAATGTAATACTGTTTTGTACTGTGTGTACTGTAGTCTGGAATCTTCACTTTTCCATTTGAATACTTCCTCATGTTGTGCAGTATGCATGCCACATCCATGTGTACCCAGCAGACTCATGAGTGTCTCTGAAAGCCAGTTTGCCTGATAAACATGTAGGCCAAGACCCTGCATGCACTTGGCCTGTACAAGTCCTTCTTAGTCAGTGTGGGTGATGTAATGGGCATGGTTGACTGACCGGCCTAATCAACATAGTGCCATTTTCTCACCATTTTCAAGCCTGAAGTCTCCGGATCAGTATTTGATGGGGCCAGTTTCTGCTGGATACTCCTTCCTGCTATGTAGATCACAGCTTCCCTCCTCCTCCTCAGGAGGCCCTTCTGCTGCAAGTGTGTGGACAGCTTTGTGCACTCCTTTCTTTGCCTTTAAGCACACTAATCCTATGGGATCAGGCTCCTACATTTGAGACATTATTAACATCAGTTACTTCCTTAAAGGCAACATATGCAAATACAGGCAGCCTGAGTGGCATGAATTTGGGTAGTTATGCAGCTTTTAGTTTTATCATCTAGTTTCCTGAGGCTCATTTTTATTTATTTGCCAATATGTTGAAAGTTCTTAACCTTGGAGACTTTTAAAAAAAATTTTTTGAGGCAAGGTCTCTTTGTAGTTCAGGCTGGTCCTGAACTCAGCTTAGAACTCAGCAATCCTTCCTCTGCCTCATGAGTGCTGGGATTATAGCGATGAACCACCACGCCTGGTACTGTGGTATGTGGTACTGATTGCTGGTAGGCATGAGTCTCCATGCTCGGCATTGTTGTATGTGGTTGCTGGTGCTGTAACCCAGGCACTTGCACTTGGAAGGCAGGTGCCAGAACCACTGAGCTAAGTCCCCGGCCCTAACCTTGGAGACTTTAAAATATTCTGGGTCATAATCTTTTCATAACTTTTCATAACTTTTTTCATAAAAGTAAAATGTAAGATGGACCATTGTGTTGTTTGGATTCTTGATTTGGGTGGAATTTATGTATTTGAAAATGTGAGAATGTTCTTTTGCAGAACTCTCTGCTTACTTGACTGCAACATTAATGCATTTCAAAGGCCTTTCCTTGTCATATGCTTGCCTAGATTCCTCATTCCCTTTTTTAGTTTTCTGATTTCCCAATATTTTTATTCATCAGGCTAATATCAGCTCTTGAATTACCTGATTTATTGTGCATTTAAATCTATATTACGTTATGAATACAGAAACAGGGACACTAAACTTTCTTTTTTTGCCTTATAAGAGACTCAAATGTAGTTGCATTTATGTCTCTTGCTTCAGACCACGTCAAACTTCAGAAATTGTAGCTAACACATTTTTTAATTGTTTCTCTCCCATACTTTATAGGTATGGTTCAGCATGAAACCGTTTGTCCTATTGTATATAATAGAGACACAAGAACCGTTTAATATGAGAGGTCTATACCCAAAGGAGTTGTAAAATATTTACCCTTAGGTGATGTGGAGAAAAAAACCTCTCTTCAATGCTTTGGTTAGTAGCGCTGCCAATTTTCATTTATGTTTTCCCTCAAGCCAAATATCTGTATCTATATACATAGATACAGATATCCATATAGATATATATCTTTCCTCTTTATTTTTTTCTGAGAAAACAAAATGAAACAAAGCCTGATAGACTGTATATCTGTATAATCTAGAACGTTCCTCATTAAGATGGGACTGTCTTTGCGGTCTCTGTTGGCCACTTTTGTACTAAGTTTCTTCTAAATGATGTCAGAGAAAGTGAGAAACGTGTTTACTGCAGTCTCCAGATTATTCTATTGTCTTCTTTTCCAGTTATTGCCATAATCAACCTATTCAGAGCAGGGACCTAATTAGACACTTTGTTAAAGAGAAATCCTTCCATGCAGATGAATATAGATGTATAAGTAGTTGCTTATTTTTGTTTATTTTTGTTTTGGTAGCAGGCATCGAACTCAAGTAGGTGCATAACCACAGAGCTAAATTTCCGACAGTTAATTGTTGCTTTGTATTCACTCAGTTATAGTGTCATAGGCAACTAAGTTACACAGAAATTAATACACAAAGAGGGCCTGGGCTCCCAAGTTAGTGAAAAGTAAAGCAATCAGAATTGGAGCAAGTACCTCTGAAGAGAACCGGCCCTAAGATAAAGAACCGGTGGCCAGGCCTGTGTGTCTCTGTAAGGGATAAAGAGTAACATGAGATTATATTGGAAATAGTATCATTGTCTCAGGTTCTTTTTTTCATTGCTGTGGCAAACTAGCTGACACTGAACGTTTAGGGAAGTGAAGTTTATTTTGGTTCCCAGTTTGTACGGGTTTCAGTCCGTGGTCCGCTGACTCAGAGGTTGAGTGTGTTCCAGCACTCTTGCCTCTTCCTGTCTTGCTAACACAAAGTAGTGTAAAGCTCTTGTTGGACCTAATCAGAGAGTAAATGGAGAAAGCAGCAGGCCATTTTATAACAGCTGGTGGAATAATACATGTAAGGAATGGTTACTAAAATTGCTAAGAACACAAAAAAGTGTTACCTGGGTTAAACGTGCTTCTTCCTAGAATATATCATCTCTTGTGACTTACTTCTCCTCTACAAATTAAAATTTATTCTGACCAAGCCTTTACATGTATTAGAAAAGGCAGACGAGCACGTTGAATAATATTATTTGGATTAAATTAGGATTATTCACATCATGAGAAACTCCAAGAATCAATCTAGTTTCTTCTGAAAATATTTTATGAAGAAGTAACAGTAACTGAAAAACTGTATTTAAAACAGACTTGAAACAAGTGAGCTTCAGGCTTGAATTAGTATACATTCCCATCTAATGCTAATTAAATCTCCTGAGATTCTGTTAAATGTACATTCTGCTTCACATGGTTCCAAAGCCAGGAAACAGTTTGCATTTCCCAGAATCTCCCAGGAAAGGCCAGTGGTGGCCCATCAGCAACCTTGTGAGAACGTAAAGTTTAGGAATCCTACTAGCCAACAGAGTGGCTTTCCTTAAATTTTATCTCATTTCAATCAGTGAATCTCAAAATAACTATGAGATAAACAGAAACTGCACAAATATGAAACAGCAGTATTTCTTGATACTAGTAATATTAATGCTTAGGTTAAGTAATGTTACTAGATTATTCAAAAAAGCAAATTTACTTTGTGAAATTATAAAATGTGATGTTTACAGTTGCAATAATGTGGTGTCTGAGGTACCTTCAAAGTTACGTGGAGGAAGGGGCAGACCATAGGGATCCAGATGAAATGAGGCTGGCTGTGAGATCTCATTTGTGCTACATGGTGGGTTCATTGGATCTTTTTATACTCAGCCCTGTTAGCCATTACTGCATTAGTGACATTGCCACCTGGTTTACAAAATATTTGAGAAAATCAACCTAAAAAAAGAAATACTTATTTTAGCCTAGTAGTTTTTGAAAGTTTCAGCCAGTGTTCAATTGGATCCGCTCTTTTTAGTCCATTGGCAAGGCAGATGCATCATAGTGGAAGGGTATGGAGTAGATAAGCTGCTCACCTTCTGGCTACCTGAAAGTAGAAAGAATGAGAGGGTCAGGGGAGTTAAGAGAGGAAGAAGGGGACTGAGGATTTAGCCCAGTGGTTCTGGCTCCTGTCTTGCAAATGCAAGGGCTTTTATGCGATCCCAGGTAACCATATACAACAGTGCTGGGTTTAGAGGTTCACGCCCATCATCAGTCAGTACCACATAGCACAGTGCAGGACATGGTGGCTCATGCCTGTAATCCCAGCATTTGAGAGGCAGAGACAAGAAGATTGCTGTGAGTTCAAGGATGACCTTAAGGCCAACCTGAACTACAAAAGTGAGATCCTGTCTCAAAAAAAAAAAAAAAAAAAAAGAGGGACTGAAGACAAGATGCACCCTACAAACAGATGCCTTTGGTGATCTCATTCCTCCAGCTCAGCCCTACCTTCTAAAAGCCCCTCAGCCAATGGACTAACTTACTGGTGACATTAGTGCCCTCAGCATCCAATCACCTGACTACACTCCACTTTTGAACCCTGGTGCATTGAGATCAAAACTTCAAACTTTGTTTCCCAAAATTATTTATAATAGTGTGTAAAATTACCCTCAGTCGTTTTGTATAAGGTACGTACAAATATAGTGTCTTCTGTTAGGACTTGCCTTGCAAACTCAAGAAAGCTTATTATATAAAACCAACTATGCAAAAATATTAAAAAATCTGAAATCATTGGAATAATGGACATTTAACCTGTTTTCAGGTTAACCTGTGTAATGGTGGTTAAATTTTCAATTTTCTGTTTTGTGCTTACTGAAAGTTTCCATATTTTTGCAGTTGTGAGTTATCTCTTAGAATCAAAGTATCTCATTTCATTTGTTGTTTTCCTTTTTAGGGCAATTCCATTGATTAAGTTGTCCCCTCTGGTGAATGAGTAAGCTTATCAAGCAAACCTAGTCTTGGCCACAGAACCACAATCCAGCTCAGTGAAGGTAGTTTGCTAGGAGAGAGAGAGAAACAAGAAAAAACAAGTGAGTGTATGTAGTTTCTTCCTCCCATGGGGAAATTTCTTTCAGTAGATCCTCATCTAGTGAGAATCTGCCTCAAAGAACTAAGCATTTGAAGGCTGGGAGAGGAAAGTCTGTAGAATCAGAGTCACAGAGAATAATGTTAGTTACTAAGAGTTTGTTAGAAAGTGGATTACAAATTGAACGTTGCAAGGTTTGTTCCACTGGCTTTAGAGGTTCTCTAATACAAGCTCTTTGAATTGATCAGTGGTGGCACTATCAAGGGTTTTGCTTTCTCTACAGATTTTCTCACACACACACACACACACACACACACACACACACACACAGTGTTTGTGTTTGTGTTTTGGACACAAAACAGAGTGTAATACTCAGTCTAGTCTGTACCTACAAAGCACTACCCTGCTATCACACTTAAGATGAAAGTGTACAGTGTATAAGTTTTTTTGTGATTTCTTCTAATAGAAAATAGAATACCTGCATGTGTCTTGAAAACCAACCTGTGAACTTTTTTTTTCCCAGTTCTTTTATATTTGATCTTGCTATCTCTCTTCCTTTCTCCTTTTTGGCTGTCAGTGGACTTCAGATTTAACACTTCTTCCCAAAGAAGCCCTGAGATGTCCTCAGACCATATGTTATCTTTATGCATATAGTTGTCACAAGTTTGTTCTGGTCAAATACTCTCCAAAGATACTCATAAATTAATGAATAAAATGTTATTTATAAAATGAAAACTCTCTATATGAAACGATTGTGCTGAAATACTAAGAAGAAATTTTTAATTATTTTAAAAGCTGGATTTTGACACACTTAAGTTGGTCTCATTGCCGACCTAATTAACCTCCTGGGCTAAAAGTTGGGCAGGAGTAGAAACAATAGACTTTTTTTCCTTTCTTTTGTCCTTTCTTTGTGAGGCTGGGGATCAAACCCAAGATCTGTTGCCTGGCAGGCAAGCCCTCTATCATCGAGCTGTTCTAGCCTTAGAAACAGTGGGAAATGAAGTTGGATGGCATGTTGGTGACCTTTGCGTCCCCATGACAGGATCCTGGAGAACATCAAATCTTTCAGAGCTTTCTGTCTGTGGTCCCTTGTTGCCTTGGTTCTGGCCTATAGAGAGGGAGAATGTCATGGTAGTGACACAGGAGAGCAAGGCATGGCTCCTCACGTAAAATGCAAGTTCGTGTTCTCTAAAATCAAAGAATGAATATTAGGAATGACAGAGGGTTGAGCTGGAAATTGTTATTGAGAGAAAGCTTCTGCCTAAGAGAGACAGAAGGTGGAACTCAGAAACCTGGGTAACCCGCCCACCTCACTTTTCACACAGCTTTTATGGAACAAAGCCACGAGGTAAGGTGGGTTTAAGTTAGGGCTTAGAAGGTGGACAGACTAGAATCAATCAATGGGATTATAATCAAGTCATATAGGGTCTTTTCCGTCCGGAGACTTCTCCAGGTGGGCCAAATTCCTGGCCCTTTACCCCAGGGAATTTGCAATTACTGTGTTCTTGGGGAGGGGGTGGATCTAGATCTTGACTCCCCATCAATATAGTTATTGAAGAGAATGAGACCTTATCAGTCACTGTTGTCCGGGAGTTCGGCTGATGTCATTGACCTTTGGTAAGAATTCCCTTTGGTAAATTCTTCTTGTAAATTTTTCAAGCACCTGCACTATTGGCCTGCAATTTTTCTAACTAGCTTTCTTACCTATAATAGTGGGGATGTTGCTGGGCAAACTTACCCCCTGATGGACAAGCGTGACAGAGGGATTAAGAAAGAGCCACAGATAAGACATATCCCTTCAGATTATTCGCCCAGTGAGCTACTTGCCCCATCTGGGCCCAGCCTTCTAATAACCCATTCATCTAAGAACTCCAGCAGAGCCATCATGGTCAATGCCTCATGGTGCCACCTCCAAACTTTACTGCACTGACGATCAGTCCCCCTCAATGCATGAATCTTTGGGGAAGGCTTCGTGTTTCCATCATAACAGATGGGAAATGTGTGTGGACTTTGGAGAGCCTTGAATCCCAGGCTGAGAAGTGAGGCTTTGAATCATTATATAGTTAAATATAGGTTAGAATTTGGGAGCGATCTAATGAGACCTGAGTTCTACATTTCCCTAGAGTTGGTTATTTGTATGGTGGGGTCTAACTTGTAAATACTTAGTTCATTTTTGAAAAGAAGTTTCATATCTATGATGTTCTTAAACATGACCACTGGGACTGAGTACTTGTAGAGAATTTCGTACAGATTCTGTGCTGAAATGTAAGTTGACTCAATGAATAGAGGCCAGGAGTAAGGAGGAGGAGTTTCTTTGCAGAGGGGACTACAGGAAGATCAGGCTTATTAAAGTTTAGGTTGAATGTAGCTGTTTGGATCTTAAGGTGTAATTTCAGTATTGTAAACACAAACATTCTGCATGTACTTTTAGTATAAAAATAAAAAGTAGTCAAAAGAATTTTAGAGGTGAAATCAACTTAATATAGTTGAAAACTGATGTTAATATGTGAAGGGCTTTGGAACTGCTAACAAAATCATAAAGAAAAAGCCACCCCGAGACGTATATTCTGTGTGCCTTTTTGGTAATCCATTTCCCTCCACTGTGCGTGGTCGGCTCTGGGTATCTTTGTTCTGCCTCTGGCCTCACTGAACGCTGACACAGACTATGGACTTCAAGACTTCATGTCCACTGGACCAAAGCACTAGTTTGACAAAGCTATAGATACTGTAATTCTTGCAACATCCCCGCCCCCACGCACTCCAAATCTTTCTAGGAGTTCATCAGTACTCTTCTGAACTATACAGACTGTATCTTATCCCTGTTGTTCTTCAGGAGTATGATAACCAGGGCTTGGTTTTTAGTGGGGGGGTCATTCAGGTCTTAAAAAGCAGAATCAAACACTTGGTGGAGAAGCGCCAGAAGCAGAGCTTCCTCAATTTCTGTCAGGTCCTGTCCCTGAATTCAGTCGGTATGTTGCTTATGATTTGTTCGTTTCCTTTCAGGCCTAAGGTTGAACTGAATCTTTCCTTGGAATAGCAAAGCTAAAGCTATAAACTGCTCACACCTGAATGCAAGCACTTATAGGTAAACTTATTTTCAACATACACACAAGATGTAGAAATAGCTTAATTTGCAGGACAGTTTTCTGTTCACTAGTTGAGGCAGATCAGGGGAATAGCACCTTGTTGTATTTTGTAAATTATGCATTCTTTGTGTTTGCAACTTATCATGAAATCCTTGTATCGCCTAGCTCCTGTTGTGACCATAGAAACCACCATGGTAGGCTAAAGGATGTATTGAAATTCATAGACTGGAATTGGCATTCTGAGAAACAGGATTCCACTTAGCTTTTGTTTCTGTTTTAAAAGATGAGCTGAGTGAGGAGGAAAAAAGGACCTAAAAATGGAATTGTTGCCTGAATGTGAATGAATTGGATCCCTTAGTGGAAATAATGCTGTTTTCCATAGGAAATGTCCAAATGTAGGGATCAGAGAGTAAATTTCATCTACAGCAGGTATAATAGAAGGAAAACCCTAAAGTGTTGCTAAGTAGAAGTGGAAAATAGGGAGCTAGAGAAATTTATTTTTAATATAAAAGTAAGACACAGAGACAATATTAATAATATTGAATAAATTATCTGGGCCATCCCCTAAGCCATCTGAAATTTTGGGAAACATATATTTGGGTGGTCTTATAAGCTATGCTAAAGCATGGGGTGCAGGTCATCCCTGCAGGCTCTGAGACCCTATACCTGACACCACCACTAAAAGGTGAGGAGATTTAGTTTCCAGTGGGTCCAGTCCAAATTCAGGGTGCTTCAGGGTGGAAGCAGCCTGGTAGAAGGCCTTCTCCCTTGTTTGCAGTTCAGTAGTAGAATTCACACTTGCTTGTAGAACATCTCAGGAGGGAGTAGATGTAAAATTAGAACCAAACTTGTGTCTTCTGTCTTATGTGACCCCACTTCTTTACATCCTGCTGTCTCACAGTGCCTGCATCCTATTGCTAGCACAACTGGATGGAGTAGTTAGAAATGCATTTCTTAATGCTATGAGAAATACAGTAGAGCCAGATCCATGTTGTGTTCTGTGCCTTTGAAGAACATAGCACATACATGAGCATATAAGATAGGATTTATAACTATAATGGTGTCAATATCACCTGTCAGTATTTTCATATAACTACTTACTTGAAAGCCTGATTTGTTCAGTTTGAAGAGATCCTTGGAGGCTCTAAAGCATCTGAAACTTGAGAACAGACAGAAGTTGCTCAGAGCTGGAGGGAGAGGTTTGAAGAGATGAATCATAGAAGGAAGGACTGAGGTAGTTTGTGAATGAGGTAATACTTGGGTCGGAGGAGACTGGACAGAGGCTGAGATGGGAATGAGGAAGAAGGGAGAGGGAGGAAGTGGGGAAAATGTCTTATATTCTTGATGGCTTCCCATTGTTGGGTTTATATGTAGTTTACATACTTTTCTGTATTTTGGGACCACAGTAAAGCTTAAACTTCTTTTAAAAATTTTTAAGGATTTTTAAATGATTCCTTTTAGAATTGAAATCCTTGAACTTTCAGGTCAGTGTCCCTGTGTATCAATTTCAGCGATCGCCCATGTTTGCAGTGTGGTAGACACGGAAGATCCTGTGGTACAGAGGGAACGCTGAGGTGGGGTAGATGGTGCTAGGCAAGGAAGCAGTGCTGTGTGTTATCTTGGGGCCAGAATGATTGATCAGAAACACCAAATTTTGACACTTGGGATTTGCATGCTGGAAGGTGTTTGGAAAGAGAGGTGACTGAATTCTTCAGATATAGTGAAATGATTAATATGGCAGTGTTAATGATGGATTTTAGTGAGTAGACAGGAACGTGGTAATCCAGGAAGATTTACAGAGATGCTGTTTAGAATGGTAAGTGTGAAGTCATGGAAACAGATCTTGGACTGAGGGAGGCAAGAACAAGATGAAGGTCTTTCATAGAGAATGACTCGCATTGGCAGAATTAATCAGAGTTGCAACCTTACCAGATCAGTTCAAGAATTCATGGGATCATCTTAATTTTCAACCAACAGCTTGTCTCCAGATTTAACTGGAAATGACCTAGACAGCGCTAATTGGATATGACCTAGACAGCAGTTCCAAAGTGCGAGGCTTCAGGGCTTTTGTCAGATGACCTCATGGACATAATGGAGATAGGAATTATTTTGGCTGATGTCTGTAGGTGTTTCACTCTGTGTTTTGCTGGCTCCAAGGCAGAAATATGGTGGGAGGATGTGACAGAGGAGAGCTGCTCAGCTCAGGGCTATTGGGAAGCTGAGAAAGTGTCCAGATAACACTCCGTGTCACACCCCAACCCAACCAGAGCAACCTAGGAGTGTGTGTGGCTGATCCCCCAAGTGTCTCTCAAGCAATCAAGTAGATAAGTGTGGGCTTCATAGGACTTCTACACAGATGGATCCTAAATTGATCTGTTGGACTGTTGAAATCTCGGAACGTTTTTTGGATTTGTACTCTAGATAAGCAAAGTACTGCAGACTAATAAGTAATTTTGGACGTGGTTGTCATTTTAGATATAGCTCCAAGAATGTGCAGAATAACTGTTTTGTGGTCAGGAAGCTGCTATGGGGAGATGTTTAGATCCCTTGAGAAATCCAAGTAAGCCATATTCTGCAACATCTGTTTTATTTTGGTCTCTTCAGAATTCACAGGTTTCTTTTTCTGTCCTGTTTTCTTCCTCTGTGTGTCTTTACTCTGATAAATCAGTGAATATTTTTCTTCCTTTTACTATGTGCGGTGTCGTGTGTGTGTTCCTGGAGATTGAACCTAAAGCCTCATGTGAGCCGGGCAAAGGCTGAACCGTGTAGAGATATTATCAGCCTTTCTTGTTGCTATTGTAGACAGGCTTTCACTAAATTACCCAAGCTAGCCTGGAACGTGTGATCTCCCTGACTCAGCCTCCAGCGGGGTTGAGATTATAGGCATGTGCTACTGTACCCAGCTCACTAATACTTTGGTCCTTGTTTCTCTTTCTAACCATATCTGGGAATAATCCTCATTTCCACTATTCTAAGTGAGTACTTTGTTTACTATAGTCATTTGGTGAATACAGCAGCAAGTATTCCCTATCTGCTCAAGTCATAGCACACCTTTCAATACAGAACAAGGATACAAACATTTTTCTAAGAAGTAGAAAGACAGAAGTGAGGAAAACGGATTTTTCTTTCAAGGCAGTGTGCAAATTCTAAAACACATCCCCATATTTTGTGGAAATTATTGGCTAGCCTTGAGATGAAGTTCTCCATTTTACATTTTGTAATGATTTTATGTAGATATTGCTTCAGGAGTGAATACTTTCCCTCCTACTTCCGATTTTGTTTTCATTCCACCAAGTTTTTGCTTTTCATGAGTATTTACTTAGGTTTGAGATGAGAAAGCACTGAACTGAAACACTGAACAGTCATAATAATAAGTTGAAAAGGCGAAGAAGAGCTTCTGTCATGGCCCCCACGGTGGCATTTGGTAGTTGTGCTTGGTGACAGAATTCTGGAGCTGCATGTGGCTGAAAGAGATAGAAGACTGTGTCTTTGATGCATCCACAAGATGCACAATGCCTTTGTGGAGGAAGCAGGAATAAAAAAGGTAGCCAGCATTTCTCCATTGTTTACAGCAGGCCTAATGCTGGGGGAATATGTAATGTGGCATATCTCATTTAATGTTGCTAAGATTCTGTGGGGAATCTGAAATTATTAACCCCACTTCATTCTTGTGGAAACTAAGTTTACTTGGCCAATTACCTTTTCCTCTCTCCCCTTCTGATTCTCTCTTTCTCTCCTGGATGGATAGGTGCCTGAATCTAAGTAACCACGTTTAAAATAAGGTATACGGCTTCATGTAACTTACGTCTGGTTGTATTTTGGCCTGAACTTCATGTGCTCACATAATGAGATGAAATGGCCACTGGGCAGCTCCCCCATCCTTTCAGATGTCCCTGACTCTGAAGGCCTCCTAGCTTGGATGCCTCAGAGCACATTCCAATGCCCATTTTTCTGTGCTGGTGGCCAGAGGCTGGGAAGAGATGAAGTAGGGGCATTGGACACTTTGGGGACTGGATACGCAGCCATAATGAAAGGGGAGTAAGAAGTTCCTGTGTGTTAGTGCACAGTAGAATGACTATACAGTAATGACATTGTATATTTCAAAATGGTAAAAGAAGCTTTTGAAAGTGCTTATGTAAATTGTAAATATTTAAGGAGATGGATATCTACCATATTTAAATATACAGTGTATCAAAAAATCATACTCTACACCATAAATATTATTTTTAAAATGATTTTCAGTTAAAATACATTTAAATACAAATTGCTCATTTCTTTTTTTCTGCTAAGTGAAATTTGTAGCCCCTATATTGTTATTAATGAGATGCAAGGAAGATATTTGGATAACAAAATCTTCCTGCTGTTAGCATTAAGCACCCCCAAAATCACAGGGGATATTCAATTTCTTTTTTATAAAATCAAATTTTTCTTTTAATCTCACGATCTGGAGTAGTATTAATATGAGAGCAACTTCTTCAATGTTATCATTAAATTCATGTATCAGTTTTTGTGAGGGCATAGATTTGATCTCTCTGGGTTGTGCAAGGGCTACATAAACAGAGCAGATGCTCAGCCATGCGATGGCTGTGTCCTATGGTAGTTTCATATTTAATTTTTGAAACAGCCTGCAATATGAGTGTGCCATTTTGCAGTGCTGTCATCAATATAATGCGGTCCCGTTATTTGGTATCCCTGCCAGCACTATGTGTTGTTACATTTTGTTCATTTGTGCCATCCTTATTGGTATGCTGTGGTGTCTTTGTGGTTTTTATTTGTACTTTCCTAATGGCTAATGATGTTGAACATCTTCTGATGTGCTCATGTTCCATCTGGATATACTCCGTGGTGAAATGACTGTTCATATCTTTTGCCCATTTTCTGATAACATTGTCTGTGCTTTTACTGTCCAGTTTTGAGACTAAACTTAGCAGAAGGTATGCTCCTGCTGCTGCATGGTAAGGCCAAGGCGTTGAGAGGGAAGAGTGACAGGAGATAAAAGAGCTACACTCAGTGGCCAAATAATGCAAAAGCTACAGCTTTGCCTGCAAATGGAATTCTTAACTCCCAGAGACTTGGGGAGTTAAAGTTGTAGGATAGGAATGGAGAAGAGGAAAAATCATGCTTGGGATTGGAAAGAAATCTTCTGGGAATTCAAGTAGCAACTCTGCTCACTTTTCTATGATATAGTTTTTCTGGTCATGGAATCTATTCGGTGTCCTTGAATTTGAGGGAGAAACTAGGCAAATCTAGGTCAAGTGAAGACTGAAATACCGTTCTGGACAAAATTTTTCTGAAATGACCCACATGTTTCCCTGGAGAGCTGAATAGAATTTGAGCAAAGGTCAAGCGACCAAAGGAGACAGAGAGTCTATGAAGGCAAAGGACTTTTATTTCACTTAAACCAGCATGGTATGTCTGCAGGACCAGCTGAAGAACCAGTGCTCTCACCAGAAGTGGCCTTCAGGTCCCCGAAAACTTGGGCCACTGTTAAGATTATAACCCACACAGTGCAGACTTTATCGCTAGCCACACTCCTAGGAGACTCATGTGTGGCCTGGCTGCGTATCTTCCAGGTGAGTGATGTTAGAGTCAACTATGATCAAGTGAAGCTGGAAGAGTGACTTCATTGTCTGCCATTAACAGCGTGTATATATGTTCAGATACCTGTATTGTTGACTATGTGGTCTGCAGATATGTGCCTCTATCAATAGACAACTTTTAAAGTCTCTTCACATTTCATAGGACTAAAATTTCTAACTTCAGTTTTTGCTTTTGTGGCTTGTGCTTTGGGCATTCTACTCCAAAGCTCCTGCCCTAGATAGAGACCCTTTGCTCGTCTCTTTTTTATATCTTTTTTTTTTTTTAAGACAAGGTCTCACTTTTTGTAGTTCAAGCCAGCCGTATGCTCACTATTTAGCCCAGGTGAGCCTGGAGCTCACAGCAGTCCTCCTGCCTCTGCCTCCCAAGTGCTGGGATTACAGGCTTGAATTACCACGCCCAGCACTTCAGTATGTGGTACTGATTGCTGGTGGGCCTGAATCTCCACACCCTGCATTGATATATGCGTTTACCTTGGCTCAACTCTGAATGTTGGGCTTGCAAGGGAGGTAGTGGAACAACTGAGCTGAATCCCTGGCCCTGTCCTTATAAGTTTTATAAGTTTACATTTTACATTTCAGTTCCTGATCTACATTGAATTAATTATTTTGTGTAAATTGTGAAGGTAAAGGAGAAGGTTATTTTTACTTGTCTCTCGGTACCTTTTTTCTCAGTAACATTCATTGAAAAGCTTTCCTTTCTTCTTTAAAGTAATTTTGTACATTATCATAAGTCAGTGGGAATACATGTATGTATGGACTTTTTTTCTTTTTTTGTGGTAATAGAGTTTCAACTCAGACCCTTGGGCTTCCAAGGTAGGTGGATCACCACTTGAGCTAAGTCCCTGGCCCTTGTGTGGACCTGTCTTTTTTTTTTTTTAAGGTTTCTTGAGACAGGGTCTCGCTTTGTGGTTCAGGCTGGCCCTGAGCTCAGCCTCAAACTCACATCACAGCAATCCTACTGTCTCTGCCTCCCAGGTGCTGGGATTACAGAGTGAGCCACCATGCCTGGCACTGTGGTATGTGGCACTGGTTGCTGCTGGGCATGAGTCTCCATGTCCAGTATTGTTATATGTTTACCAGGGATCGAACCTAGGTCCTTGTGCTTGCAAGACAGGCGCCAGAACCACTGAGCTATATCCCCGGCCCCTGGACCTGTCTTTTAAGTCTTGTGTTGTGTGTTGTTGACAAATCCTCCCAACAATCCCATGAATGAATACTTGACTGTATGTACTGTTAACTTTAGTATGAAACTAATTCATATTATTTCACTTTTCTTCCTAAAAGATATTTTAGAAATTTAGGAAATTCTGTGTTTAAATTCTGGAGTCAGCATTTGTGTTTAACAAAAAATTGGTGGAAGTCTGGTAGGTATTTCCTTAAAGTTATACATTTGTTGGGGAAGAATTGGTGTTCTTATTATGTCTTATATTCCAGTTTATCAATATATTGGTTTCTCCAATTATATATGACTTACTGTAATTTATTTGTAAACATTTTGTAGTTTTTACTGGGTAAATGCTATACATGTCATCTCTGCCAAAATATTTTTATTTTCTTTAGAGTGATTATAGTATTATGCATTTATTTTCAGTGTCTACCTGTTCACTGCTAATATATTAGTGTAGGCTTCATTTTTGTGTAAACTTCAACCTCGAACTCAACCTCAGGCGTTTGCTGTTTTCTTGGATTTGTCCTCGTGCACAGTCTTTCCTTGTGTAAATAGAGATGTTCACAATGATTCCAATCTGTTTGCTCTTTATTTCCTCACTGTATCGTAGTGACTATAGTGACTCTCAGTACTATGTTCAAGTAAATGTGGTAGGGGAGTGTGTTCTTGTTTTCCTCTTGCCCTTAGAAGACATACAGTCTTTTCTCATCTAGTATAATGTTAAATGGAAGTTATTTTCTGTGTACATTTTTATCGAATTGATGGGATTTCCCTCTTTTTTGAAACTTTCCACATTTTACTTATGAATGGCTTTGGATTTTATCTGAGGTGTTTTCTGTGTCCACTAGTATTGTCATATGACTGTTTTTCTTTCCCCTGTTAAGAAGATAGATTACACTGATCAGTTTTTGTGTGTTAAGTTCAGCTTGCATATATGGAATAGATCTTATTTGATCATGGTCTCAGTCACAATAACTTTATTTACATGTTTTTAGCATAAGTTACATAATATTTTGAGGAATTTTTTATCTGAGTTTGTAAGAATTACTTTTTTAATTTTTATTTTTATTTTCTACTTTATATAGTAGAGTAATACTGAAACCACACAGCAAGTTGAAAAGCCTTATATCATGTCTACTAGAAGTGACTGTGTAAGATAGATATTCTTATTATTAGGTAGTGTGGTTTTCCTCTGAAACTGTGGTTTTAAATTTCTTTTTCATCATCATTTAAATTATATATTCCATTTGTATAATGATTTATGGCTATGCAGACTGTTTTATCTTGGTTAGGTTTAGATAGTGCATTATTTTCCTATTCTCGTACAACAATTTACCATACTCTTAGTTTGAAATAACACTATTACTATATTATATGTCTATAGGGCACAAAGAGGAGGTAAATGTTTCACTGGGCTGAGATAAATGAATTGGCCAGTCTGCACTCATTTTTAGTTTTTGTGCTGGTTTTCATAGCTGAAGATTGAACCTGGAGGTGTGACCAATAAACTACATTCCCAGCCTTTTTTATGTTTCATTTATTTATTGATTATTTTGAGACACTGTCTCACTAAGTTGCCCAGACTGGCCTCAAAGTTATTCTCCTTCTGTCTCTTCCTCCCAAGTAGGTGAGTTTACTGGTATCAGTAGAGGTTTACCCTTTTAAAAAGACATACTGGAGTGCTGAGGATTTAGCTCAGTGGTTCCAGCATCTGCCTAGCAAGGACAATGTCCTGAATTTGATCCCCAGTTACCACATACAACAATGCTGGGCAAGGTGGCTGTTGCCTGTAATCCCAGCACTTGAGAGGCAGAGGCAGTAGGATTGCTAAGTTTGAGTCTTGCCTGGGCTACATAGTGAGTTCAAGGCCAGCCTGAGCTACACAGCAAGACCCTGTCTGAAAAAAAAAAAAAAAAAAAAGGCATACTAGAATCCACTTTCCAGATACAGGCTGTGTTTCTTTCACTACATTTTTCCTACTAAATAAATAAGTCAATAAAAATTAAAAAGCATATGATTATATGAGTCTACTTGGATAATATATGCTTCTTCATTTTAACATCCTTCACTTTAATCACAGTGCAAAGTCCTTTTTGTTAGATAACGTAATACAGAGTTTTCCAGGATTTCAGGGTTAGCATTTTTGGTGACACGGGGCTTTGTTTTGCCTCCTCTGTGTAGTTTGTGATTTTGCACAGAACTGATCCATTTCGTCTAAAGTTGGCAAATGTATGAATATGAGATTGTCATATTCTCTAGTTTTTACTGCCTCTGAATCGATAATAGCATCCATTATTTCCTGTCTAACATGATGAGTTATGTTTTCTTGATTTTTACTTTTATCAGTCTTACTGGAGGTTTATCAATTTTACTGATTTTTTTTTTGAAGAAGCAGCTTTTTGTTTCATTGATTTTCTCTTCTCTATTTTTATTGTCTCCTTCATTCCATTTTCTTTCAACTTATTTTGCTAGGAGGCTATATTATTGACTTAAAATTATACATATACAATAATTATACCATAATACATTCAGCACTATACATTTCCTCTTTAGCGCTGCCTCTCCAGCAACCCACATTTTGACATACTGTATTTTGCTTTCATTCAGCTCTGTATATTTTTAAAATTTCTGTGGAAACTATCTTAGCTCTGTGGCTGGCTTAAATGTACATAGTTTAATTTTAATTTGTTTACAGGATTTTCTTTTTTGTTTCTGATCATTAGTGGGATTCTATCATGACCATAGAAAAAATACTGTGTTTGGGTTTGTATGTATAGCTTCCTGTTAGACGATATATATTGGTGAATGTTCCATACTTACTTTTAAAAAGGATTTTTTTTTTTTTTGCTGTTATTGTGGGGAGAATGCTATTGAGTCAGTTACATCCTGAATTTTTGAGATCATCTGTGTCTCTGGTGGATTTCTGCATAGTTCTATCAGTTATTTAGGGTCCACTGGAATCCAAACTGGTGAATTTTTCATTTCTCCTTGAACACCTATCAATTTTATGTTATTTATGATAAGGCTGTGTTGCTTGCTACATACACATTTAAAGTCATTGTATTTTCATGCTACATTGAGCTTTTTATCAATAATTATTGTCCCTTTTGGTCTCTAGAAGCTTTTGCTGCTCTACAGATGGTAACGTGACAGATAATGTTACATAATGGTAACAGGATAATAATAACAGTAACAGATCAGAATGCAGTCACTCCTGATATTTTAGATTACTAACTGTCTAAATATTTTTGTGCTTTTTTCTCTTTTAGTTTATCTGTGCTGTTGAACATGAAGTGAAATTTCTTTTCCTTTCAGTTTTCTGAGACAAGGTCTCACTTTGTAATTGATGTTGGCCCTGAACTCACTATGTAGCCCAGGGTAGCTTCAAACTCATGCCAATCCTCCTGCATCTGTCTCTCGAGTGCTGGGATTACAAGTGTGAGTCATCACCCAGCTGAAGTGAATTTCTTATAAGCAATATACACATGTGTTTGCTTTGTCAATCTCTGTTTAGAGATTGGAATATTTAGATCATTTAGAGTTAACATCCATATGCAATAATATTTATGTTGTATCCTTTAAACTTCTTGATAAAGAATAGCAAAGGTGGGAGGCCAGTAGTTGTTGATTACCAGTCAGGACGGCACGGTAGATATGTAGGAGAGACAGAGATCAACAGAATAAACCTGAGAGTCTAGCAATAAACCTTCATTGTTAGAACAAGCTGATCTTTTACAAGAGTGCCACAGTTAAGTCAGGAATTGTTTAGTCAGAGAAGACCCCTAATGAGACCAATAAGGTAACCAGCTGCAGGAAATTTTAAAGTGAAGGTTTTGTTGCCTCTGGCGACCATTCGTGGGGAATGACTCCAGGAGCTGGCTCTTGGCAGCTGTGTTGGAGTTCTGTACCAAGCTCCGGCGGCAGGAGATCTGGGTGAGGGTGATTAGGTGAAAGGACAAAGAAGGGTCCCTAGGGGTTGAGCTGCATTCTGTTTTTTGTAAGGTTTTATTTCTCAGAAATGTGTCACACATTCAAGGTTGAGTTAAACTCCTCTTTCCTGACTTAAGATTTTTTCACAGAAATTATATGTGCCATCCATGTGAAAGGGGTGTTCTGCACTGTCTTCTTAGACCAAGGTACAGTTATTTAAACAAGTTATGCCAGAACAGTGGATATGTAATGCAAAGGAAATAAATGGGAGCTACACATCAGACAATATATAACAGATAATTTCAAATGTATCAAAGACTTAAATATAAGAGTTAAAAGTATAAAATCCTTCGAACACATCATAAGCATAATTACGTGCAGCCTTGGAATAGGCACAAATGGGCTTTGAAGTAATTTCTTAGATGTGATATCAAAAAACAAAGGAAATACTATGAAAGTTTAAAAGTTAGTTGATTCAAAAGACACCATCAAAAAAGTGAGAGGCAATACAGAATGAAAAACTGTTCTGCATATCTTATTTCTAAAAGAGAAATCATATGTACAATATGTAAAGAGCCAGAACAGTTCAAAAATAGTAAAATAAAATGGGACAATGATTTTAAAAGATCTATCATTTAAGTTGAAAAATGAATACTAAGTGCAGAAAGTGACAGTATCATTATCCATTGGTCAATACAGATAAAAATCACACTAACTTCATACTTTATACCCACAAGGTTGATAACAGTTGTTAACCAAATAATGCAAAGCCAGAAGATAGTAAGTGTTGATTACGATGTGAAAAATGTAGAACACTAAGACACTAAGATGATAGAGATTGGTGAGGTTGCTCCTCCTTTGGAAAACCAGGTAGTAGTTTCTTAACTATTTAAACTGTTACAGTGTAATCCAGAAATTGTACTCTTAGAATTATACTCAGAAGAATGAAAAGATATGTCTATGTGAATACTTATACACAGCTGCACATACCATGATGATTCATAGAGCCCAAAATAGAAATATCCCAATGTTCATTAAGTAATGATTGAATAACCAAAATTGAGTGTGTACTTATGACATGATTCAATTTGATTATAAAAAGAAAAAATGTACTAAGACAGAAAAGTATGGATGACCCTTAGAAACATTTTCATAAGTCAACAAGCTAGTTACATATGGTAGAATTTCATTTTAAGGAAGGGCCAAGTCTATATCGACAGATAGGCAGTTTCCACAACATGGAAAATAGCATATTTCTAAGGTTCTTCCATAGTTGTCATAGTGGCTCTTCTAACTTGTGATGTCTGAAAAAAATAGACCTCATAGTAATTTCTTGTTATCAGTAATTTATTATTTCAGATGAGGTATGAAGGTTATATTGTGGTTCTTGAAATTTCCAATTTTTTTTGTTTTTATTGGTACATTAAATATACACATCATGATTGCACTCCATAATGGGAATTTGTACCAGTATAAGACACAACTTAATTCTCATTTTTTTCCCATAGCCCCACCCACCCTACCACCCCCCCATATATGTAAAATTTGTTTCCTTACTTTTTTGTTACAATCTCAACATTGTCGAAATTTCCAATTTTACGTAGCATATATTTGTATAGAAGGGGCTGGGGATCATCAACTCTAATATATAAAATTTAGATAAAAATAGCCAGTTGTACCGTATTTCTTTCTGCTCATGTTTGTGGTGCTTTCCTGATGCTGCACCTTATTCAAGAGTTTGGCTTTTATCTTTTCACTTCACTTGTGAGAACTTCTTGCAGTAGATCTGATGATGGTGTCTGTTGAAGCAACAAACTTTTAAACTTTAATAATTAACGTCCGGGGTCCATGAACAAGGCAGCCATGCTAAGAATTAATTATTTTAATTTTTCCTCATTCTGTAAATGTTTCTTCTCTCTCTGTTTGTTTTGTTTTGTTTTGTTTTTAACCAAAGGATAGTTCTATCTGATATGGTATTCATGGTTGATATTTCTTTTCTTTTAGCACATGAAAAATGGACTACTTTCTTCTGGACTGCATGATTTCCAATGAGAATTTTGTCATTTCATTTGGTATTTCCCTGTCTGCAATGCACTGTTTTTATCTTTGACTTCACAGAGTTAGTCATGATGAAGTGTTTAATGATTTTTCATTTGGAGTTCACTGAGATCGAGAGATTTCGGATTTTCTACCTTTCACTACATGCAGTTAGTTTTTAGCTCCTCTCTCTTTTTTCCTTGAAAAAGTTCAGTGATACAAATGAAAAATATTTTGTTGTATGTTTCCTATTGATTCATGTGGCATTTAAAAAAGTTTTTCTATGTTGTTAAGATTTGAAACTGGGTGATTCTGTTAGGTAGCCCCTACATTCATTCTGTCATTTCCATTCATAGATTCAACCCATTAATAGTATTTTTCATTTCTGTTACAGTAGCTTTTCAATTCTACAGTTTCCGCTTGATTCTGTTTTATGACATTTCTCTGTCAAGATCTTCAACTTTTTTCAAATATTTGAGGAGAATTTGTAATTGGTTATTGAAACATTTCCATAACACATGCTTTAAAATCTTGTCAGATAATTTTAACCTCTGATTCATCAGTTAATTCTCTGTATTCATTCAAGTTATAATTTTCTTGGTTATAGCTTTCTATTGTATTCTAGACCCTGGGAGGATTGCAGTATTTTCTTACCAGAACCCTTGCCCTATTTCTTTAAAAGGGAAAATGTCCAGGGTCCATGGACAGAAAATAGCTTTTTTTTTTTTTTTTTTTTTTTTTGACACAGGATCTCACTTTGTAGTTCAAGCTAGTCTTGAACCCAGCCTCAAACTCACAGCAATCCTCCTGCTTGTGCCTCCCACTTTTCCCCACAATGATAATGTGTGTCTTCTTCACCTAATCATATTGGAGTGCAATGGGATATATGTATTTGGGTCCATGGAGTAAAATCTAAGCTTTCTACTCCATTCCTTACCTAACCAGTGTGCCATGAGTCTATTAGGAAAGTGAGAGAAGGCAGGGAGAGCTGTGGTTTTGGGGAAGGAAACATCATTTCACAAGAAAAGACATCTAGAGTCTAGAAATACAGTCATACCTTAACTAGAGAAGTTCTCTGCTAATGAATTCTTACTGCTCTTTCAATTTGTTCGTGCATGTCTATATCTTCTCTATTTGAAAATGAAAGTTTTGGAATGGTACCGTTTTTGCCATTTCTGTAAATGTGTTTTTATAGCCTAAATTATACAGCAGTTTTCACTAGTTCTTTCTTACTTTGGTATATTTACGATAAGACATTGTACCTTCATGCTATAACTCAAAGTATAGAGGGTGTCTATATTTTTAGAGACTTTTTGAAAGTGAGACAGGAAATGTAATGGATAAAAAAGATCCAAAGAAAGTTTTAGAGTCAAACCATGAATTCCTTGATTAAGATACAATGTCTGTAAATGTATAAGAAGATCTATCTACTGGTGGCTCCAACTTTGTCTCGCTCCTTCTGGGTGATGTGGATTTATTTGTACTAGAAGCAATGATAGCTTATAACTTCATAGCGTTTTTGCTGTCCTTCATCACAATTTACAGTCTGTCTTTACTTGACCTTTGAGTAACCTTGACCATTGTCAGTGTTTGAGGAATCGTATAGATGCAATAGATTTTTTTATTTAAAAAAAGGTGTTTGGTTGGACTTTTTCCTTCTAAAAATGAAACCAAACCAAACAATATTAAATGTGAGCTTCTTGGAGAACATATATATGGGGAGGATTTCTACAATAGTTATCCCTCCCCCCCATTGTGCTACTGAAGGTTGAACCTAGGGTCTGGCACATGCCAGGCAAGGATGCCTGTCTGAGTTACAACACCAACCCTTGTGGGCAGAATTTTAAAGATGTTTGTTGGATATGTATGCAAATAGTTGTCTTGGTCTTCTAAAGTAGAAGGAAATTGCAGGGTTGTTAACGTAACAAAATACTTAACACACCTTCCCTTTTATTTTAGCTTCTATTCAGGAAATTGTTGCAACTCAATCAGTAATGAATTTGTCTTCTCAATGCAAGTAACGATTTTTTGATTTTCCTTTCTTGTGGGAGAGTATGTAATGTGTTGAGAAGGATGCGGTTTAGTTAGTTGACTGGGATTTGGCAATAATTTTGAAGAATTGTTTCACAGCTTTTGATTCTTCCTTTTCTGAGGTAGCTATCCTTGTGTAAATGTCTTCCTGCAGTGATGTAGCTGCATAGATTGTAACATGCTTATTAACTCAATCCAGCTGATATATGTATCCATATTCCTACAGTTACTAAGAAGTTTTGTAGAAGCAGCCAGTGCTGGTGGTTGTTTGATTAGCTGCATATCTGTATAGTTCTTTGGATCTTCTCGAATGCTGCTGTATTATTTAGTATCACAGACCATCTGTCCTCTCTCTCCTTTATAAAGTAATTTTAGTTTATAGAGTGGCACACATGCTTGTCAAAAACATTTTCTTCAGAAAATCAATAAGAGCCCACAATTGTAAAATGATTTTCTCTTTTTCACACACTCATAATAATTCATGGTACAAAAGAGGGAAGCCCATGTTAAAATTAAATGGGATTTTCTCCACCAATGCTGAAACATGTTTTTAAAGGTAAAATGTAACTTAATAATTCACACCAGAGCTACACATGATCCCTTTCATATAATTCATTTCAAGTTTTCTGCAATTGCTAACAGTAATCAGTATATATGATTCATTGACTGGATTGGAATTTTTGAATTTGGTAAATTTTAGCTTCTTCATGTTGACTCTCAAGGCTTTACTGCTGTTTCAAGTCTAGACTCCATGATACAAAGGCTTAGCTGAATTGTATAGAAAATTATATCTAAGCCCTGTTTTTACTCCAACTTCACTAATGAAAATGAAAGTTTGGCACATAGGTTGTCATCCCCAGTTCTGATTCTGAGTACAGTTTTATGTTTAGAGTGATGAGTTATTTTGACATTAAAAAGCACTCTGTCATAGGAGATCTCAGGGTATGAAAATTCCTTCAGTTTTGAATGCTGGATGCCTTGATTTATGTCTTTTTTTTTCTTCTCAGTTTAACATGCAATAAAAAGTTAATTTTAATGATGCTGAGGAATAGAAACATATACATGGGCCTTTCCTACTATTTAAAAATGTTCTGTGTCTTCCCACAGACAAATAGTTCAGTGTTGCTTAAATATTGAATAAAAAAGATCCAAAGTATAATTTAAATCTGATTTGTTGGTTAGACCCTAGCCTGCAGCCAAACTTCTTCCTAATGAATGAGAATATGAAATGTTCTAAGGCAGCCTAAGAAGATCATTTATTATTGTATTAAATTTAGAACTATTATAAAAAAATCTCTGAAATTATCAAGATACACTTGAAAATATTTCTGAAAGTCACCTAAGCTGGAATATTATTTTCCTCCAGCAGATTTTTATGTATTCAAAATATAAATTTCTCTTAGAAAATGTATAGATTTGCTTTTTACTACATATCAATATGGCTTTAATTCCATCATAACCATTAGCAGTTTGGCTGTATTATTTAAAGTGTGGATGCATAAATACATACTTAATACTTTGTTTTTTCCTGAGTATAACAAACTCACTTAAAATATTAATGAAAATAATAACTACAAAACATTTTCTTGTGAGACTATTTGAGTATTAATTAAAGGCTTCTCATTAATTATCTTATTAATGACCTATGTTAATTATTTTTTTCTCTCTAGACCACGTAGTGACTACACTTTTAATAAAAGTAAATTTTGTAAGCTTTTGAGATAATAAACTATAGGTAAGTTGTAATGTCCACATTAATTTAGAGTGAATCCTGTGGGATTATGTGGGTGCCAAGGTGTGTTATTCTTACTGTATTAACTTACATTTACATGATGTTTGATACTTTTTGTAGCTGTTCCTTATCCTCTATCACATGTGGTCATCCCACCATGCACAAGATGCAGAAATAAATGTGTTGCCTTTAATTCCTAAACTCCTTTATTGAGTTATGAGTAAAAGAGGCCTGTTTGACATTAAATCCCTTTAGAGATGAGATTGAAGTGAAATTTGCTGCATTGTCTCCTTCTGTTTTTCTGAATTTCGGCAATTAGGGGCAACCTTGTCTGTGAATTCTGTCCTGTTGATTGTGTTCTATTGTTTTTATTCTGTTAGTCAAATGGAGCTAGCAATAAATTTTTCACTCAATAATTTTGATGTTGGCATTAAAATCTTCTCCCTAAACAATTATAACTAGTAGTTGTCCGATCTAATGTGAATAGTTAGTACTAAAACAGTTGAGCCTAAGTGGTAAGCCCCTCATTCTATGCAGTATATGTGCTGAATTTGATTCAGTATCCTGCTGCTTACTCTGGCAAGTCTTTAAATCTTTATGAATATCTTTTAAAAGGAGGTAATGCTGGTCATTACTTTGTTCAGCTTTAGGATCAGCTGAAATAATACCTAAAATAGATGATACAGAAAAAGCAATGAAGAAATGTTAATTGCCTCTTTCCCACCTTAGATGAAAGACCTATAGAGAATCTTACCTAGGAAACAGTTTGTACATATTTCCATGTAATCCAGTAAAATACAAGTAACCTGCAGAGAACGACTGCCCTGTGCACGGAAGTCTGGGAACAAACTTATTTTAATTTTTTGTCAGACTTATGAAGCCAATTAGCCCTTGGCAATATATATTCATCTTTAATGGGCAAGTAAATAATTAATGTTATTGGCTTTGTAAATTTAGCTTTTCAGTTATAAATTAACATAATTAAAAGAGCAATGTTTCAGTATGCATTCTACCAGCCAAATTTAAATCAAGCAATTAAACTGTAGGTTTTCCACACCAGATGAGCTCTGCTCATAATGACACAGATGAGAGACATAAATTTGCTTTTTCATGGTCACGTTCATTACAAAAACACAAAAGGAAATACTTGTAGAACATGTAATCAAGTAAATTCTCCCAAGCACCACTTCTGTGTTCTAACCTGTTCTTCTGGTTCTTTCTGTCTTATATTCAGGCCTGAAAGAGTAGTTGTCTCTTCCTGTCTGCCAGATGAGCTTTTTATTGCAAATGATCACTTGAGATCGACACAGGAAGATAATGCCTTGGTAACTCTGTGGAGCAATCCAGATCTCTGAAAATGATCTGCTTATTTGTAGGGAAAGAAGTTCAAGGCCAATGTTAAATGTTGAAGTCATTTAAATGATAAATTGAACCATTTGGACTGACTTTTATTTACAGTGCTCACTGTGCTGTGGGATCCAGGTGAACACAGGACCTGGTTATGGGCATCTGAAAGGAATGAATGGATGTATTTTATTGTTCCTTTGAACTCAGCTCTGCAGAACACTGTCAAACAGTTCTTAATCCAGAACAATCTATTTTGTGATTGCATTATTTCTAGATGAACAGGTAGAAAATGGAGTCTGCTTTCTGGGGATAATTGAACTGCAGATATTTTTAATCTTCAGGAAATACTGATATATAATTAAACGTACACTGACTAGTGATCTATATGAACTGCTCGCCACTTTGAGGCCCACCAATAAAAGTAGAATTTCAAGAGCATGTCACAAGTGGCACATGAATTACATAAATCTTTTTGGGAGTCAGATAAAACTCTTTTTCTTTGCCTGCCATATGTTCATAAAATTAATCTCCATTTTAGTGATGTTAACTGTATGAAAATACAACACTCAAATTTATTTTTAATTGTTTGAATCACTAATGATGCATTATTTTAATATATTCCATCTCTTAAGAGCTACAGACTTAAATTCTTTACCCTGGAGAGAATTGTTAGCAGTTTTATAGAAAATCTGAACCCACTGCTTTTGTTCTTTTGTGATTATGATACAGGGGAGCAAGCCTAGCTTCTGACCTACTAGATATTTGAAATGCACGTTTGTGTTCTAAAAAGTCG
Source organism: Petromus typicus (assembly GCA_004026965.1). Lineage (NCBI taxonomy): Eukaryota > Metazoa > Chordata > Mammalia > Rodentia > Petromuridae > Petromus > Petromus typicus. Next base: position 57,520 of record PVIR01007204.1, read on the forward strand.
AAGAGTCAATTTTAGGAATGACAGAGGTTAAGAGTAGGAAAAACTTTATTGAGAAAAAAGCTTCTGTCTAAGAGATACAGAAGGGAGAACCTAGAAAATGGGAGACCTTGTTTGCCTCACTTTCCACTGGGCTTTTATGGAGCAAAGCCATGAAGTGAGGTGAGTTTAAGGTGAAACAAAATTACAGTCAACCAGTAACATAGCAAATAGAGTCTCTTAGGTAATAATGGTACAATGAGAAAACACAAAATGGACAAAACCATGATTAAATGAGATCACAAGTATAGTTGCTTAGGTAATACTGACTAGATGGGGATCCAATGAGAAATCAAGTCACATACTAAGCATGCAAGGATTTTCAGGTAGGAGTCTCTTTTCAGGAGAAGTGGGTTAAAGTCCTGGCTCTCCACTTGAGGAGATTTGCAATCACTGTGTTCTTAGGGAGGGGATGTATCACTAACTTAACACTCTATCCCCAGGAATGAGATTGAGGCCTATTATAGTCGCTGCTATCTGGAAAGGGTAATTTTCTCCTTTGGTTGTACCAAGCTTCACTGAATTTCTCCTTTCTTGTGAGATTTTCAAGGGCCGGGTCTGTCTGCCTACAAGATGCCTAACTAGCTTACCTACCTATAACAATTACAAGAACGTATCTCCTCCCTTCAATATATTTTCTTAGTGGTAGAGAGCTCTTGTCAACAACCCACAGTCTTATTACTAGGTTTGAATATGATAGATGGTCCTTGTGTGTTTTTCCCAGCATAATTTTTCTGCTTTCCAAATCACTATCCATTACTTCCAGTATTTGTCCTTAATATTTCATAGCAACTAAAGCTCACAATTATTTCTAATACACACAATTCACAAATATTTCTAATACAGTACTTTTCAATCTAGGGAACAGGCCACAGTGTCCTTAGCCTGTCTATTTTGCTATTTTGGAATAAGTCTGTTGATCACTGGTTCTACATCATTTTTTAAATTAAAGTTGTATTCTCCCTACAAAAATGCAAATAATGATATAATATTTTCTAAAATAAAATAAATTAAAATTGTAGGGTTTCATAAGGATTCTCCTAGCAGCTCCCTCACTGTTTTGACGTACATATCTTTTTTTTTTTTAAGTTTTTTTGAGACAGGGTCTAGCTTTGTAGTTCAGGCTGGCCCTGAGCTCAGCCTCAAAATCACATCACAGCAATCCTCCTGCCTCTCCCTCCCGAGTGTTGGGATTACAGGCATGAGCTACCACGCCTGGCACTGTGGTATGCGGTACTGATTGCTGCTGGGCATGAGTCTCCACACCCAGTATTGTATGTGGTTACTGGGGATTAAACCTGGGTCCTTGCACTTGCAAGACAGGCACCAGAATCACTGAGCTAAATCCCTGGCCCCTCGCCTTACGTACCTTAATAGAAATAGCATCACTAAGACTGGCAAGTCTTCCATTATTTATTATTCTACTCCAGTTCAGTATCTGTCTGTAAAAATATGCTTATTATCTTTATTTGGGACTTCACCAACAGTGTACCTAATTCTTTTAACTTAAATTTGTATCATTTTACTTTCCAAAATACTAGTCATTTCTTAAAATCAAACCTAACACATCTTCCACGAAGCTTTCTGTTTATAATCCTGGGTACCCTTCAAGTCAGCTCCAAGTTCTTAATCTTTATTTCTGTGTCATTCTCACTCTGATCTCTTTTTGTACTTCGTATATGTGCCGTTTCTGAAATTTAATATTTTTGGTCATTTTACGGTTGAGTTGTTTTTAATTTATTTTCCATACAAAGAGGAATTGTTTCTTTCACATACTTTATTGATTTACCTAGTGTTTCTATCATAAAAACACTTGTTTTTATAAGTAAGAACAACTGAAATAGATTTGGGAATATATATACCTAATGTGCAAAAAATGTGAGAATAAAAAGACTTCTGTTGCAGCTTTAAGGTATTTATCATATACCAATGAGTATACTTCATATGAAAGATAGGAAGCACTAATATGATGAACTGATATATTAGAGTCTACTATAGAGAGTTTGTACTAAAATAAGAAAATCAATCTTTTAATCCTTCATACTACCATTTATTTTGATAGAAAAACAGAAGTAAACCAGAATGAGTATCTAGTAAATGTTGTTATTATTTAACCTCAATAATGTTAAATTTCTACATAAGTTAAATGTCTTGACTCTTTGTAGTCCAAGGAAGGTATAAAGGAATTTAGATAGCTTAGCAGTCAGCACTGTGTAGAACTTAATTACTTTAAAGGAAAAGAGTATGAAAAAAGAAGTGTTACATGCACATACCTGTGTACCCTGTGGAAAGTAATCATATGTCGTGCAAACATGTTCTAATAAGCAATAAAAATGGGAAAAAATTAAGTTCTTTTCATGTGGAATCGGTGTCTGAGAACCCTTGCTTTTTTGTAGCTATCTAGTTTGAGCATGTTATTTAATCTGTAAGCCTGAACATTCATAAAGTAGGGATAAGTCATAAGAAAGTAGATTTTATGGTAAGATGATAGCTGGTATATACAGTAAACATTAAATAAGAGAAAGTTTTAGTAAGCACTAATAATGAAACTTAGTGGGTGTTTATTTTTCTGATGCTGTATGGAATATGAGACAACCATTATGACTTGTTTTTCTCTTTTCGCAGTGCTTGGGTACTTCATGCCTGCTAGTTTACAACTATAACACTGGCCTGCATCCCTAGTCCATTCCATGTTTTTAATTTTATTTGAAAGAAATAAAACTTCTAATTTTATTTAGTTTAAGGGGAGGTCAGGGCACTGATCTTATTTTTCATAGTGTTATAATCCAAGGAGCAAATTTTCTACCTACTCTTGCCTCCTTTTCTAGGCAAGTGTGTCATTTTTATTTTATAAATGTTTTGAAACTGTCAGTCTACTTAGGTAGAAACTCATGGACAAAGGGCTTGATAAACCTCATTATTTAGCTTCACTGTGTGAAGCTTAAGCCTGCATATAAAGGGTCCATAGAGAGATAAAATGTTTCAAAAGTGGTATCTTGTATTATATATTTCCTTTCAGCAGCTGCGACAACAAATCTAAAAATTCCCAGTGAGTGTAGGCAGTGATGTGCTGATCAACTAGCTTTTCAAAGAAGGAACCCATTTGCTGATAACCTTTGCTGATATCTTGGTGTAAGTACTCCCAATAGGCCTGCTTTTAATTTAAAAAATGATTTATCCACTATCACACAGAAGTCCTAAAAAATTAATAGCAGTTCTTATTTTGAGACATCAACATGGCATCTCCATATCCTTGGATTCATCAGACAGAGTTACCCTGAAGTGACTAGCTTTCTCATGAAATAAAATTCTCCTAACCCAGGTTGGTACAACATGCTTATTCCCTATAGTCCCAGTTCACTAGGAGTTTGAGACTGAAGAGTTCCAAGATCGAGGTTGGATTGCCAAACCCTGTCTTTACAATACTTGACAGACAGACACAGACTGATGGATTGATTCATTAAACTGGTCAAGTAGTTCAATAATACAGTAGCCCTGGGTTCAGTCCCTGGTATTGCAAACTAATGACAAAAATGCAACAAGAAAACCAGACAAGAACAAAAACTCTTCCCTTTTGGAAATACTTTTAGTTTTTCTGACTTTATTCTCATCCGTCTGGGTTCTATGCAGATTTTGGTACTTTTGCTGTATTTAGCTTCTCTCCGATTGCTCTGTCATTAGTATAGCATCCTGGGGTACTGCAGTGGGTCAGGGAGGAAGAAGAGAAAGGCCTTCCAGCTAGCACAGGCTTCCTCTCAACTCTATAATTAACTTAGTATTCTCAGACTCCTTAGTGTAGCCTACATAACCCTTACCCCAAGGTAGTTTTACATCTTAGGTGCTTTAAGTGCTCCATTGTCAAAATGTATCCCTCATAAGTTCACATAGAACTTTTTTTTTTTTTATTGGAGCAAAAGTTTTATTTGGTTTCTTCAGTCTGTAGAGGTTGCAGACCATAATCAGCTGGCTGCAAGGCAGAGTAGCTCACAGCAGAAGCGCCTTGTGAGAGAGAAACAGTTCCATGTGCTCAGACAGTAGAAACTTTCACAGCATCTTTCTGCCCCTTTATCTTGCTCAGACTACTTAGCATAGCATTATACCATGAGTCAATCTCACTCTTTAGATTCAGCCACTGCTGAAAAATCCCCACTTATGAATCTTTGGGAGATACCTAGGCTGAAACCATAACTCTCTTATGGTAAATAAATGTTCAGTTTTACAAACAACTTCAGACTCTTTTCCAAACTCCTTGTACCATGTTACATTTAAAAATATGAGAGTTCCAATTGTTCCAAACCCTTGCAGCCATTTTTTAAAAAATTATCTTTATTGGTACATTAAATATACACATCATGATTGCACTCCATAATGGGGATTTGTACCAGTATAAGACACAACTTAATTCTCATTTTTTCCCATAGCCCCACCCACCCTATCACCCCCCCCATATATATAAAATTTGTTTCCTTACTTTTTTGTTACAATCTCAACATTGTCCCCTTTCACCTTATTTTACATTGAGCATTTTCTATTTCACAATATATAACATACAATTCTAGGACTCATTTACATCTTCATTTTCTCATACCAGAGAAAAGATGCGATATGTATCTATCTGTGACCTATTTATTTCAC
>PVIR01007205.1:0-62062 GCA_004026965.1 Petromus typicus
AAAATCCAGTGTCAATTACTTCTTCAAGATGACTTAATTGTACATTAAAAGAAGTTTTAGTTTACAACTGCGAGGCTATATCTTTTAGACAGATAAACCAGAAAACAAGGATTCACTCTCTTCATTGAAAGCACAGCGTGCACAGACTTTCCAAAACGTGGAGTAGTTTGTGAACGCCAAGCTGAAGAGCAGCCACGGGTGGGACTCAGAAGGCTAAACGAAAGACTTCAGCAGCTTATCTGTATTTACTTGACTCTTACCGTTAACTTGCCAGATATTCACCATCTTTTCCAAAGCCCCCGCGAGATATTTGCCACTGACACTCCAAGAAACAGGTGAAAAGCTTGGATCGCTGGGTGACCCAAGGCTGTCCTCAGCATCGCCTTCCCTAGAACAAGAGTGACATACACAGAATTCTAATTGCTGTGATCCAAAAGTAACCTAAACCCCAGACCTTAAAATTAGGGTTTCACGTAGACTACAAGCCTTAACAGCAGATTCTTTGAAAATGTTGGTTGGCAATACTGGCAGTATTTGCTGGTATTTATCATCATGTGAAAAATCTCAAATTGTAAAAGAAAGATGCCTTGACTGTTCCTCATTTAATTAGTACACAATTTATAAGCAAAGACACTCAAGATTCTGTATGGTGGTTTCTGCTTGTCTAATTGCTAGGGAAGAATTTGGGGGAAAATACCTACAATGTTATTAAAAATGCTACATTCCAATATGAAATCAATATAACTGCTCTAATTTCCGAACACCCCTTGAGACTGATGTAAAATTAACCTACTTTATTTACCTGAACATTTATTTGCCAGGAGACCTTTATTTAATTCTAAGTTCAAATACGGATAGTTTTCATTTGTATTTTCTGAACAGCTACCTTGAAAGGGAAAAATACACATTGGAGATTTAGAAAACTTATCTAGACTTAGAAACTTCTCTAAAAGATAAGTTTCTAAAAATGTGGTGACAATTTGATTCCACTGAAACAACCTAGGTGAGGCCTGGGGAGGATGCCTTAAATGTTACACACTGAAGTTGACACTCACAGTCTGTTGAACACACAGGTCTGCTGCAGGGAATACTGCTTCTTGGTAACATTCCACACCCGAATGGTGCCATCATTGCCACTCGTAGCCAAGAGACCTTTTTTATTACACCAAACACATGTCATCACCTAGAAGTTGAAAAAGACAAGTCCAGCAAGACTGAAGAAAGATTTTATTCAAATCACTTCCTCATTTGAAAAAGTTCTATTAGGAATCTGCCTTGAAACTATAAAAGGAAAGTGTCTATGCTAACACTCAGTATGTCTGGTCTCATTTTTTTTCTAAATAGCTTGAATATGGCTGTTTGTTTTGTTTGTTTCAAGACAGGATTTTGGTGTGTAGTCCGGGCTGGTTCTGAAATTGCTACGTAGCTCATACTGGCCTTGAACTCAAAATTCTCCTGACTCACCCTCCATAGTGCTGGGATTATAAGTGTGCATCACCACATCTGGCTTCAGTATGTCTAGTTTACCTTGAAGTATAGTTTTAAAGTACTAGGCTTAAATTCATTTCAGTTATCTGAGACCTATTCAAGTTTTGACTAAATGTTTATTCAATAAAGTATAAGTATTTCAATATTTATATGTTCTATAAAATAGACTAGTTGGGTTTTTGAAATTGTTTAGTCTTCCTTTCTTACCTCCTGTTCCTCTCTAGAGACTTAAGGGATGAGATTAAAATAGGTCAGTTTCTTTTCCTTTTGCATAGAAAGGCCATCATCTTTTCTGCAGCTAGTTTTTTGGGTGTTTTTCTTATTCCCTACCTGTATACCATTAAATCAGCTCAGTATCCAGACAAAGTAGAGTTGAAAACTACCAGAAAAATCTTGATGAGAGAAAGAGAAATAGAGACAAGAAACACCAAGACCCAAACTTTTAGCTGATCAGGAACTACTGTATTACATAAGTGATTAATGCACTTTATCCACAAAATACATACTCTGTTCTGATGAGCCTCCAACTTGATAAAGGAGCATTTCCTGAGATCACCTCCCATGTCGGCAAGTGTCTGTGGAGCAGTCTGGTTGTCGCGGTCGTGTGCGGCAAGAGTGCGCACGAGCTGTTGAGCAGCCCATTGTCTATGCTGTGAGGACAGCCTGGAGGACAGGCAGCAGGCTGCCAGGGCATTAGCCAGCTCCAGAGGGCCTACAGCAGAAGGATCATAGGAAGGATGGGCATACAATTGGGCAGTTAAACCTGCTTAGACAAAACATGAAATGATGCTCAGGTGAGGGTTGACGGTGATGAACAAAAATGGCTTAACCCATTTAAGAATTAGCACTTTTGCAAACAATCATTAAACTAAAATTTAAAGCACTTAACTAACGTATAGAGCATACATGATATAAAGCAGTTATCTCATATCAAGTTCTAAATTAAATCTAATTCACTGCAAATAAATTTTTATTACACATCAATAAATAGTCTTTGAGGTCTAGCAGCAACTACATTCCCTTAAAAATAAGTTCGTCATGCTGGGGATTTAGCTCAGTGATTCTGGCATCTGCCTGGCAAGCACAAGGTCCCGAGTTTGATCCTCAGTACCACATATCACAGTGTTGGGCATGGCGACTCATGCCTGTAATCCCAGCACTTGGGAGGCAGAGGCAGGAGAATTGCTATAAGTTTGAGGCTGGCCTGGGATACAGCTTAGCCCTGGGTTTGATTCCCAACACACACACACACACACACACACACGCGCGCGCGCGCGCACGCGTGTGCAGAGGCTAGCCAAGGAAATGAACTGATGAATTCACAAGCTCCTCTCTTAACTACATTATCTTGAGGAAAAGAAGCATACAGCACAGTGATTTTTTTTCTTATGGGAAACTGGTGGTTTTTGTTTTTTGAGGCAGTCTTCCTATGTTCCAGGCTGGTACTAAACTCAATTTCCTGGCCTTTGCCTCTCAAGAGCTGGGATTACAGGCCCCCTATACTACGCTGAGAATGATGATTAAGTAGTCCTTTCAAAGTGTTGTCACATAATACAGTACTACTTTTATCTAAATTGTATTGATGAAACCTACTACGGTTATTATTTATGGTAATTCAAATCATAATCTAGAACTACACTAATTTAGTACATTTCCTTTTTTGGGGGGGTACATTTCCTAATAGTTGTTTTTGTACACAGACAAGAAGTATGCTTTCAATTAGTTTATGTTCTAAACTTAATAATTTTATCCGTTATGTGATATATCTCATATAACCATGCAAAAACGCATCTTTTAAAACATAACCCAAGTTGATTAGAAGATATGTATTTCAATAGTACAACATTTACCTTTCTTTTCAACTTCTGATTTATCATAGTTAGGTCTTAGTTTGGCTCCTTTGTCGGCTAGTAATGCCACAAGGGCCTGAGTTACAACAAAGTTTGGGGAAGTTACAAGCTTATTTTCTTCAGCAATTCCTCGGAGAAAGCTGGGTAGAAATTTACGCTGAATTGGATCATCAACTGTGGTTAGATTTACACCTGTTGCAGCAGAAATCAAGTTCTGAAGAGGCAATTGGAATAAACAAGTTTAATTTTTACATATACTTTTGGAAGAAAAAGATTTTGTTTCAAAAGGTTCTTCAAGAATCACTAGGGAATAAACAATGCAGTGGGAAAAGCTATGTAGCCAGCGTACCTGTGTACACAGCTGCACCAGCAGTTTCGCGGCACTAGGAGTGTTTGATGCAAGGCACCCCACTGCGGTGCTCAGATAGGCCAGGCAGGAGATGGGCTTGTTGGCCTTCATGTGACCACCGCGGGAACGTTCTGCAGAGCTTGTTGTAGCAGAAGGGCTTGTGGAGAGACCTGCTCTCCCTGCTGCAGCCAAGCACATTAATCGAACTAGTGTCCGGATGTCTGTCAGCCCCAGAGACTCAAGACCCGCAGCCAGACTACAGCTGGAACCACTGTCAGAAAGGAAAGCATTTCAGATGGATAAAGAAAACAACAGAAGACTTTTTAATAGGACTATTAGCTCCATATACAGCTCATAGCATCAATAACCACAACGTGATGAAAGCTGTGTTACAGCTAGTCATAAACATCCTAATAGGCCTCAGAAATGCTATGGAAGTTGAAAACTTATCTAAACCCTTCTTATTTTATTACTGTCTCACAAAGACTTGAGGTATCACTGAATTATCAGAGAATGACATATAAAAATGTTCAAAAAGCATACATTTCACAGTCTGAACAACCCGTGGAACCGCTCTCCAAATCAGTAAACAAAATTGACAGCACCTCAGAAGCCTGCTTTGAGCTCTTCTAGGTCATTATACCCTCAGTGGTAACCACAACGGGGTTATCTGAAATTAGAAACTACAGCTATAAATTGGTTGTCTTGGGTTTGCTGTTAATGTCATTGAGACAAGATCTCTCTCTATATGTAGTGGAGGATGAGCTTAAACTCATTATCCTCCTGCTTAGCTCAGATTATAGGCTATCAAACCCAACTCTGAAGCATTTCTTTTATTTAGTTTTGGTTTTTGAGATAGGGTTTCCCTATGTAGTTCAGGCTGGCCTTGAATTCACCATATAGCAGAGGCTACTGGGACGGCAGGTGCGCACCACCACTACCTGCTCGTGAAACACTTCTTAAAGTGTGTTTTGCCCATTTTTTTGAGTTGTCTATTTTTTTCTTACTGATTTAGAGTAATTCTCTATGTATTTTTGATTATATGCATTGCTAGCATCTTCTCCCATCTTTTGGGTTGCTTTTTTACTTAATGACTTTTACTAACAAAAGTGTTCCATTTTAATGCAGTCTAGTTTATCAGTCTTTGTGGCTTGCTTAAGAAACCTCTGCCTGTCCCAAGATCAAGAATAAATTCTTGTACTGATTTATCTTTAATTTTTAGATCAAAGAGCAACTTTGGAGTCACTTTTACTCTATATACAGAAAGGCTAGGGCCAGAACTCATTTTTCTTTTTACTATGTGGATAAACCATCCGATCCAGTCCCAGCTCCTGAGAAGAGCATTTGTTACCACTGTTGTGCAGTGCACACCACGGTCACAAGGCAGAATGTAAACCAAGTGTCTACACAAATGTGGGTCAATTTCCGAAACTCTGTTCTTCTCCAGAATCCTATCGTCTCTGTCTTTCAGTTGATACCACATGGTCCTATCCAAATTTTATTCTGAGTTTTTTTTTCCTTCTACATTCATTGATTTGCCATTCAATACCTTGGCTAAATTATTTCTTAAAAGGGTATCTTTTGGGTATTCCTGTTTCTCTTTCTTTTTCATACTGGACTTCACAGCATGAAGACAGCAAGAGTTACCATGACAGAACTTTAAAGAAGACATAGCTTTATAAGGTTGCTCAATTCTCCAGAAATACTTATTCAGTCTTTAATTTTTATTTGACACCAAGTAGGGCAACAACACTAGTTTCTAATTTCAGGCAACAAACTAAAATGTATTCAATTTACTTAGTTCAACACTGGAATTATTTTCTATGTAAAAACAGCCAAATATTAACTGAAAGACTGAATGAAAAACAATGATGATTATGTCTCACATATTTCATTCCTCAGTAGATACTCAAATTTCAAAAACCATGTCCTCCTGGACAACATCAAACTCTTGTTTAGCCCACACCGGAAGCTAAGCTGGCATCAACCAACACACAGCAGCATTTACCTGACTGAGAGAAGAGACAGTGCTCTCATGACCATGGTTCTCGCCAGAAGCACCTGCGCAGCGGCGGTCACCCTTCTCAGAGCTACCACCCGGTCGTGAGGGTTTGCAAGGGCTGCTGCCTGCTCTCCTAACGTTATTCTCCCAGAGGAACTCTTCTCTACAGAGCCGTGGCAACCTGAAAAACAAGGTTGTGTTTAACAGACCACAAGGTAAGGAAAAAAGTACCCAAACTATTGACAAATTTTTACTAGTTTACGTAAGAGTCGAGATGCAAGGAAACACAGCAAAGGTGTTTTGGTCACTACATAGGAAATTTTTAAACAGAAACTTACACATTTCTAAGTTTTAATTTAGGTATCTCTAAGTTAATAACTTATTATAAGAGAATTTTCAATTGAGTAGTATCACTTCTGATATTAGGAAAAGGAAAGATACAGTTTTAAAAATCTGTCTTGAAAATACATAAAGGGTAAGGCTACCGGTACTGTTTCATTTCTTTATTTTGTATTTCAGATGACAAAAATGTAGAATATTCTCTCCCAAAAACTGAAAAAAAAACTGCACAATTTATATTAAGTTACAGAATTCTCTATCAATTTTCAAGATTATTGCTCATGTTTTATATTTTTATCACTTTGATACCTCACAAAGATAAAAAAATCAAAACAATATCACATGATACCTTTATAATGTTGAAACAATTGGCAAAAAAAGGACTTGCTGGAATGAGTTGATGCAAAACCACTATTTTCACTACGTAAAGAAACAAATTAAAATAGAAGATCAAATCAATGTGAATCGGCATTTCAGTTTACCTATTTGCATGAGAGTCTCTTCCATACTGTTGGTGGCTGTGACCATTGCGACCGATGCTCCCAGCGGGTCACTGTCAGGGAACTGAACTGGTTCTGGTACAATGCGCCGGTCGTTTAAACCAAGCGGTCCAGCAAGCAATTCAAATTCTTCTTCACCGGTTAGTTTTTCATCCTCGTCAACATCTAACATGTCCCAATCTTCTGGAATTTAAACAAATAAATGTGTAGTACGTGAATATAAACACAATACACCTCTGCTGCCAGTGATTATTGTGAGATGTGGTATATTTAAAATACAAGAGACTGAAAATCCAGTGCCCACAGAATTAACTACGGGCACCATCTGCTGGTGATCTGACCAAACTGCACCGGTGAGACATAGACAAGCCTTGTGCAGTCAAATCCACTATAGTAACAGCTAGTGACTATCGATCGGGTTTCAGATACTAGCAAAACACTACCATGGACCAACAGAAAGTCTTTGGCCCATCCGTAATCATGCGGGAAGGTTTTATTCCCGGTAAATGAGTGTTCCAGAAAGACTGATGCTCTTTGTAATTTTCACTTTCTACAGTTAGGATGGAGATTTAAAATATACATCTTTTTCCTACAATGTTGTATATATATATATATATACATATGCCAAAGAGAAATTAATACTCTATAACAAAGGCTGGACATGAATTTACAAACTTTTTCCTTTGAGTTTGAAACTAGGGCTGTTATTCTCAAACTACCTTGAATTTTTTTTTTTTTTGGTAAAATTCAAGTTAATATGTACATAAATATAAACACAATCAATGGTAAATTTTAGTAACAGATGTTAAGAGCAGAGAATATATAAAAATACATGTAAAATAAAAAACCCTCAAAATAAACAACTACCTTCGTATACACTGTCCTGCTTGCCAATTAGATCTGGAGCTTGTCCCTTGTACCTGCACCAAACATAAAGAACATTGTGTTTTTATATAAAACAGTTAGTACCAAAAATGCAAATTAAGTCATTAGACTATTTTAAGAGGTCATTAATAAAGCAGCACAAAATTTAAAAATGTTCCGTGTTATGGGCTAATGTGTGTATATACATGCATAGAAATCAATAACTGTTGTATGGGACAACTTAGGGGTATTTCTGATCACCTCCAGTAAATCTTATAATCAAACTTTATTCCAGAAAGCTTTAAAGATTTCATAGTTGACAATAAGGGCAAGATACCTACTCACTAGAAATTAAGGATACAAAGACATAATATTTTCATGGAAGCTCCTTTAAACAGAACAATCTATTTTTCATCAAGAAATTAAACTTGCCAGAAATATGGGGGAAATATCAATGAAAAAATATTGATCATATACCTCCTGAAGGTGAAAGCAGGGTCCTGACCACTTGTCAATAAGTTGAAAATTAACTTACACAACTTGCAGTGAAGCATCTGCTACTATGCCATTATTACTCCTGACCGCTCAAAGATTCTGAAAGACTACCAGATCTGTGGGAAACATGAATTCCTCCACCCCCTCTATACGCGCTCCTTCTCCAATTCAGCAATCACAGGCTGTCAGGAAAGGTCAATAACAATTCTTCACACAAAAAGTCTACAGTTCCCCCATCTTAAACATCAAATATTATTCAAAGGACAAGATACAGACAAAGTAGCAAGATACCTTTCAGAACTTGTTGCCTTAGATTTAGTCTTCAGAGCTAAGTACTTCTCTCTGCAGCTGCCGCAGAGCAGGTAGTACGGATTTCCACTACCACATTCACCACCGAACCAGCCGTCCACATAGGAGCCATTGCTTCGGTAGCCTTGGCGGTTCGCACTGCGCCCACAACCTGGGTGGTTTCTCTTCATGTGCTGATTGAAGCTGATGACACTGCATTCACATAACTCACACACCACCACTTCTTCCCTGTCTTCAGACTCACAAACATGCTGCACAAAATTTCATACCAAATTATTATAGCCAATTTAAATAAAATTAAGAGGTAAGCAGATTCATGGTATTAAATTAACTACTTTGTTTATATATCTTAAATATTTACAATATGCTCATTAATGCTACAATCTCAAGGTATTGTCTTCTATACTCTAGGTTATAATTTGAGCACCTGAGCATTAAAAAAAATGACAATCTGTCCTATCTCAAAATGATTTTTTAAGAAACTCTGGTGAAAATAACTATCTTTTATCTGGATATAAAATGCATGCCTATTTTCTGAACATCTGAGGTAAGTCATTAAGATTCATCTATTAACATGGTAGAATACATTTCCTGTGACATGTATCTGTGAGACTCTGGGTGTCCCTGTTACAAAAATATAAAGCTAAGCAATGTATATCTACAAACCCTTGAGTACCCTGTCCCTGGAGGGAGGGATTTACAAGATCTGGGCAGGCACTGGTTCCCAGAATGAAGCATTACAGTGATTTCATGGAATCTATGAAGGAGAAGAGCATGCATTGAGATAGCAGTGTGCATACAGAAGCCGAGGTTCTTAACTCAGCAGCACATATTAGGGCCTGATGTCTGTTTTATAAGTTTGACATCACAATTAAAATAATCACAATGTAATCTACAATAAAAGCAATAAAATCTCTTGGATACAGTAACCAAGACAGACTTTTTCTTATTTATTTGCAGGTACCGAAGCAACCTCTACACAGAATCCCCAAATCTCAGGTTCCAAAGCAATCTCTACATTAATCCCCAAAACATCCAAGATGTTTTAGAGATTTCAATGCTGTGCAAAGCTGCTATGAGTAAGCTGTATGGACAGGAGGGCAGGGAAATAATTCAGAGCAGCCCCCGCTGCAGTCACACACACCCAGGTAGGCCAATCCAGTACCTCTGGGATCCACATTCCCAGAATATCATTGTCACTGGTCAGGTCTTGTCCAAACATAGCTTCCATTGCTTCATCATCAAGATCAATTTCCAATTCCTCATCTAAATTAAAGTCATACAACGCCCCTGGGTCTTGCTGCAAAGATATCCCTTCTCTCCGGCTTTGATTCCTGTGGGCCTGCACAGAGCGGTACAACCCCGCTCAGAACAAAACAAAAAAGGCATTTTATTTGCACGAATAACTGAGTATTTCTCCAGTTCTTAACTACCACACATGTAGGTGAGAACCTATCTCAGCTGGCTTACTGCATCCCAGACCACGACTTTGAAAGTATGCCTATCACCTGTGTTTCCTGTCCTATAAAAAAAGGGATACCTCACTGGGCTACCAGGAATTTTAAGGTACTCCATACCAACTCCTTTATGTTCTTTTTACAGAAAGACATGTTAAGTGTTATCTGTTATGATTCTTTCAGCTGTACTGTTAAAAATCAGTCCCCTTTCTTGTTACGGAAATTTGCACTCCCCATTTTCTAGGGCAGTCTCCATATCTCTCTCAAAGTGATCATAAATAGTTCAGTCATTACTTACATTTTCATGTTTCAATGATCATATTTGCTTAGGGCAAATGGCATATCCCAGTATTGGGTTTGGAAAATGTATTCTTTATAAGTTACACATTACACACCCAAAACATAATTCTTGGAGAATTTACAAATGTATTGAGAGAACTCATTTTTGCTTATCAAGGGCCTTGCCTAGTGGTGAGGCTTCAAGGTCCATATTAGACATTAGAAAAGCCAGTGCCTAGTTTTTATGGCACAGTGCTCTTTCCACCACTGATGATAAATAATAAACTGTCACTTCTTAAATTATAATAGATGATAAATAATAAACTGTCACTTCTTAAATTATAATAGACTGAGGGCAAAGAGCACATTTTAAAAATTCTCAAAATCTCTAAGTGGCTAATACAGCCTTCTGCATCCGTAGGAAACTTAAAAATAAATCTGTGAATATATGTTTCAACTTCTATTAAGTAAAATTATGTGTATGTGTAGAAATTATATACAAATATTTTTTCAGTTTACTTTTTAATGTTGCTTTTATACTGACTTTAAAAGTCTTTCACCAAGAAAGTGACACAAGACATATAATTACCTGCTCTTGCTAGCAATGTGCGAGCTGCTAAATCAAATTTATGTCTTCTTGTTACTGCTGAGCGACCTCTAGCTGGTGGTCCACTTCCAGAAGCTGCATTCTCTGTATGATCTAGATTATCAGGGCTACAAATTTGAAAGCAACACAGTTTTTTCAAAACTATGATTAAAAAGAAAGCCAAAGTACAAGTATGCTTGTGGTACTGCTTACTTTCTCTAAACATCAATGTATCACTGAGAATGAAATACTTTTTTTTTTTTTGGAGGTACAAGGGAATCAAACTCATGACCTTTCACTTGGAGACAGGCAGTGATATCACTAAATCCTCGACCCTAAAATACATTTTTGATGAAGCTTTTTCTTTTCTAAAGCACTTACTCTATTACTTATTATAAAACTCTGAAATATATCTTTTTTCCCTTGGAAAACTCCTGAGTTCTAGATATGTCATATACTTTCCCTGAACAAAGATTTTATCTGATTCTGGATTCTAACAATGATGTGATCTTCAGTTTACATTTAAATTCAAATGGCATTGAGGCTGGGGATGTGGCTCAGTGGGGTTGGATCTCCAGCTGGGGGAAGGAGATGGATAGAGACAGACAGGAAGACAGACAGAAAACAAATCATACACAATCAGGTGCACAAAACTAAAATGATTGGGATTCCTTGTCAAATGATTTGTAGCAAATGAGGAAAATATTCACTGAGCTTAGAAAAAAACCTGCATACAATCCTCAGTAACTATATGACTCCATCATTAAAAAGAAAAATGAAGAAAATTGAAAGTCATAGAAATTGCTAAAGGAGAAAAGATATTAAGGAGAATTTATGATATTTTCTTATATCTCATTTTAGAGTAGGCATTATCAAGGAATTATTTAATTCCTTATTTAATTATTTATTGAAAAGAGATATACTAGATAATAAAAACTGCAGACATAATAAAATATAAATATTAAAAGGACAGAAAAGTCCATTTCTATCAAATGTATTAAAGACATTGAAATAATTAAATACATTAAATAAAAACATTAAGTCAATTTCTAATATACTAATATGAACAATCTATTATATTATCACTTATGAGGTAATTTATTAAATTTGTTTTACTTCAAAATAAACTTTAGTTTTGTTTTCTTTTTTCAACTAAATTTTACATTAAAATTACGCATTTTCTTCTCTCTCTAGAATATTTATTCAAATCAGAGCCTGTCATGTCATTTTTATCCTTCACAGAAATGTAAGCTTATAACTAAACTGCCCATCCTTCCACACATCTACAGTTATCAACTTCACACTTCACTAGAAGCATTTATGAAGGGAAACAGATAGGGCTTGAGAGGCACCCCTCACACATGAACAGAGCTAAGCCGGAATCTCACCTTTCAGTAAAGCCATCCTCCAGCTCTGTGGCATCAGCAGAGGGAATGTCCCCTGGGGACTGCAAGTAACAGGGGTCGTTCGACTTCCCCCCACTGCTCAGAACCGCCGCCCCGTGCCTGGCGTCCGCGGTGCTGCCTGGCTGGGGGTCTTCCTCATCCTCGTGCCCAGGGTGCTCTATCATCCACATGGCGAGGACAGTGATATTTTGGGCATCGGCCTCTCCTCGAGCACCTGTACAGGAGAAAAAAGTCTGATACCGAATTTGGACAAAATCATGACTTACGCTCTCAGTTTCAAAGAGTTTGCTCTGATGCCCTTGTAACTCTTCTGGAATTTCAGATCTTACCAAGATTTATGATCTCTTAAAATTATGTTGCTTTTCCTAAGGCAGGTCTTCTCATACTAAAGATATTGACAGATGAGAATGTATCCTACCTGTAGCTTCCATGGCTTTGGCAATCTGCCGGAGAGAGAACCCCATCTCCAGCAAGGGGACAGCTATTGCTGGAGGAGGAGGAGAAGTTGAAAGTCTGCTGCTTGGGTCTGACAAAGCTGAGGCAAAAGAAAGACAAGAAAGGGTCTAAATCTCATTGTAGAGCACTAGCAAAACTGTGTTCTTATAGTAAGCTTTTAAGTCTCCAATTTTCATAAAAAGTTAATAAAATCTTGCTGTATTAAAATATGCTAAATGGTTAACTAGAAGTGATTAACTTTTGTCAATGAAGTATAAGTGTTTTCATAAAGAAAAAGCTGCTGATAAGAAAAAAACTAAATCTGAGGAAAAATTCTTAAACTCTTTTATTTTGAATGATTTTCCTCTTTAAAAAATTCCAAACTCACAGAAGTTCACAATAATAATAAAAACAGAACTCTCTGTACACCACAGAGTAAGTAGCAGAACTGATGCTCCATTTCCCCCAAATATATTTATAGGTATATGTACAAATAAGGGCGTTCTCACACGTAACCAACCGTAAACAGCCAAGAGACTTAAGAAGTCAAGTGCATCACCTCATCTAGATCCTGTTCTAGTCTCACCAGATGTCCTAATCCAGCCTTATCCTTTCATTTTAGCTGCCAAATCTCTCCATTCTCCTTCAATCATTTTGAAAATTAGAAGATGACGGGCTGGTTTTTGTATATTATCCCTCAGTATGTGTCTGCCTGATGTTGCCTTGTGATTACACGCACGATGCCATTTTCAGATGCAGTACCACGAAAGCAATGCTGTGTTCTGTTGGACGATATACAATGTCTCCCTAATGGTGATGGTAACTTTACTCACTCACATTAGGTGATATCTGTCAAATTTCTCCATAGGGAAGTTACTATTTTCTTTCCCTTTGCAACTAAGGGGGTTTTGTTTTGCTTTTGGTTAAGGTTTCTGAGACAGAGTCTCATTAGGTAGTTCAGGCTGACCTTGACCTCACTATGAAGCTCAGGCTGGCCTTCAACTCTCAGCAATCCTCCTGCTGCAGCCTCATGAGTTCTACAATTAGACGGGTGCGCCACCCACCCACCTCAGCTGGGAACTCTTCGTTGAGAGATTGAGATTGTTTTGCCACCTTGTGCCTAACTACAAACGACCACAAAGAGTGGCAGTGTTTACCTAGCATACCTGAGGCTCTAGGTTTGACCTCCAAGATGGCAAAAGAGGAAAAAAAGAGAAGATACAGTCTTTGATGATGATACAGATAGAATCACTAACAAAAGATAACTAGAATACCCCTAAATAGCTGAAAAGTAACTAACACTTCTAAACAACCCAGAGGTCAAATAAGATATTAAAGGTCAACTATCTTTAAAATGAATGAAAATGCGCCATCTCAAAAATGGGTGAATTCTAGCTAAAGTGGTGCTTAGTGGAGAACTTTAGCATAATTAATTGCCTGTATTAGGAAAGAAGAAAGGTTTTATATGATTGATACATAGTACACGGCTTCTCTTCACAACAGTGACACTTCAATATGCACTCTGAGAACGGAGAAGACGCTCAGTTTGATGGTGCAGCTCTCCTCCATTAACACTGCTTTTTCTCCAGAGAGGATATAATACAATGCTCACATAAGAAAGTCCACTACTGGGAATGCTGAGAGCATTCTGGACAATGCTGGACAATGCCTGACAGCACACACACCTGTGCGGTTAGCTGGCCTTGCTGACTGGGAATCGGGAGAAGTTAGACTTTGCCTCCTTCCTACTTCATCAGAAGGGGAGGTTGGTAATGATGATATTGGAGGAGTCTGTGCCCGACGTGTGGGAAGTACAGTGGTGGTAGGGTAACTGGAGAACATTTGCCTTTAAGAAAATAACAATGGTTAGCCTATAAAGCAAGTTAGGAAATAATACATACATCACAATCTTCTTATAGAAAAATGTCCAACATCGAAGATTATATAGGTTAGTTAGCATTTAATGAAGCATGGTAAGAAACACAACTCAGTTTTAAAGATCATTATCTCACAGGGTACTTTTACCATAAAATAATAAAGCCTTTTGCTTATTATCATTTGCTCATCAAAATGGTAGAGGCTAATCTGGCAGCTAACAAAATAGATGAAAAATCATTGACTTTACATAACTTTCCCCCTAGAATCATACCAAAATGACATGGACGTTTTGGTATGTATACAATAGTCAGAAATGAAAGGAGACTCAAAAGACAGATAATTTGTAGTTACTTTAAATATAAATTCACTAGCTAGCTATGAAATTATTCCTATAAATTCAAAGCTACATATTATAGGAAGGTTATGGAAAGAAAACTGTCTAGTCATCCAGCACAACCAAAAAAACAGTATTGATCGGCCAGATCAATGATCGGCCCAGTGAATGATCGGCCGGATTTAGAGGTGGGAAGGTCCAGGAGAGCCAGTCCCTTGGGAGCTGAGAAGATGGGTGCTAGCTAGAGAATAGTGTCCAAGAAGATCCATCCGGACGGCTCTTAACCAAAAGAACTAGGAGCTTCTTCAGCTTCAAAACGGTCCTGCTTATCCATCCAATAACCAATACATTGGTATACCTACAGAGAATAGTATTTCTCTAATTTTTCTCTTGTCAAATTATGTTCAACCAGGTGTAGAAAACTGCAGCTCTAATTAGGACCCGACCAATAGAAGAGAAAAATGAGGGCTAGAGGAAAGGAGGAGGGCTAAAGGAATAGTTCAGGCAGAGCTTGCCTAGCACGCATGAAGCATTGGTTCTATCCCTAGTGCTGTAATGGGAGGAGGGGAGGGATGGAAAGAGAGGGACAAAAAGAAGAAAGAGTTCAAAGGTGCTGTGAATGCCGGTGGGAGCGAGGGGCCGCGACTCTGCCACTGAATCCCATGCCTGCTCTAGGCAGAACTTCAAAAGAGTAAAAGTTCTTCTATGGATGCAGTGAATTCTGTAACTGCTGGGTAAATTTAAAAACTATTAAACATCATGTCATTTCCCTTTCTTGAACAGAAGCACTTCTTAGAACTATTACTCAAAACAAACAAACAAAAAAAACCCAACCCCTATTATTCAAATAGGGGATATTCAAGAGGAGATATAGCAATGGTAGGTACAAAATTAAGGGCTTCCTGCATGAAACTATAGTAGTGATTCTCCGCGTACAAGGTGAAGATGCTGCATGAGAATCACTATGGAAATGTCATTAAATACAAGCTATGAGCACCTCCAGAATCCAGTGAGCTGGGATGTACAGCCCCAGAGCTGGAGAAGGCCTCACAGGGGCTCTCAGACACACCAAAGGAGAAGCAAAACTAAAACCACTCTTCTCCTCCACGCACTAAGGTTATTTGTTTTGAGTTGGGGGGTACCAGGGATTGAACTCGGGACCTTGTTCTTCTGAGGCAAGTGCCAGAACCACTGAGCTAAATCCTTCCTGATCTACACCAGTGATGGGGAACCTTTTAGCATTTTCAGTGATGACAGACAGCCCCCTGTGGCACACGTCATTGATTTATCACCACTATTTCACATTGGGAATAACAATGACAAGAAAACTGATAAAAGGGGGAAAAGAAACTAGAAAAAGGCTAGCTACTCTACTTTCCTTATTTCGCATAAGCCACAGTTAAGAAAATATGTAACACTCTCTCCCTAAAGGTCTTCTCATGTAAATATTCACTTGTGTATATAAAGAAAACTGAAACAAAAAGAAATTTAAGTAAGTAAACACTGCTTAGAATTTATAAATCTATTAAACAGGGTATCTGAAGAAGCATCATAAGATGTCTTCATTTCAAAAGTAGACTTGATTTTATAGATAGAATAAAAGTGATTTAATTATGTTCAAAAAGAAAAAATGGTCACACAGGTGAGCTTATTCTTGAGATCCTAATGTCTAAAATACAAGTATTTATGTTTGAAAAAAATTCAAAAAGATAGCTAAAAACAACAACAAAAAACCTCCACAAAAACATCATAAGGAGAGAGCTGTGGGCCCTTTGCTCATCTGTGACTTGGCTGAGTGGCCCTAGGCTGCCAACAATCACCTGTAAGGTTGTGGAAGTTATCCAGCTTCCTGAGACTTCCTCAACTTTAGTCAGTGGGTTTTACTGCCTGAGGTCAGATTTTTTTCCAGTCCTAGAAGACCGGGTGGCACCCGGCACTCTATCACAAGACAATAAACATGCTTCAGAACTGTGGGCACTGGCGTGCGGCATAGGTTAAAGACTAGCTTCTCTAACCTGAGAAGACTAAGCGGCATCACTCCCGGGGACTCGGATGCAGGCACTGTTTCTGTGTCTGTGACTGGAGTAGTGGCAGTTGTGGTGTCCTCCAGGGAGCTGCTCATAAAGGAAGTTGTGCTCGAGGCAGACGGGCTGGTGGTAACTGGAGTCTGAGCCTGCTGGGCTTGGTCACTTTCTTCAGCTTGTTGATCCACCTCTACAAGCCAAGAGAAAGGATGAAAAAGTAGCAAAAGGAACAACGAGAATAGAGAACTTTCACTTTTTAAAGTTTCTAAATATATTTTCTGAAACATTTACTCCCCCAATTATTACATATATCTTTGTATTCACTAGTATACTCAGTATTTCAGATTCTACACACATTAATGTAACAAGTTTTTGAAATTACTCAGTTTTGTTTTTAGAGAAGAGTTTTTTTTTTTTTTTTTTTAGTACCAGGGACTGAACTCAGGCCCTTGTGCTTCCAAAGCAGATGCAGTACCATTTGAGCCAAATCCCCGGCCCGAGAATTTTTTTTTTTTTGAGAGATTTTTTTTTAATTAAATGTAAAAGGAGGTCTTACTTTTGTTTGTAAGATAATACAAAAGGTTTTCTAAAGATATATAACCATTAAATCTATGTTTCCTTAGCACTTTGATGCTTATCTTTAATCTACAAATGGGAAAATATAAAGGAATATAAATGTCAGACAAATAAAAACCCAAGCAGAAAACTTCACACTTTTAAAAGGACTATCCTATCTGTCAAGGAAACCTACAAATAGACACAAAACAGGAGCTGCTACAGAGACAGCTGACTCCATTAGGTTTGCTAAATGACCACATTCCCTCATGGCCCTGTCTTAATACTCCTACTAATGTGCAGCGTGTACCTGCCTCTCTCTGCCTATTCACTGTCTAAGGTAAGACAGGAAGGAGAGCAGTAAGGGGAAAGGAACCGCTGTGCTACTTTCATAGACTACTGTGTCTACAAGTAATCAACTTCCTTGTTTTATCTTTTATCTTCACTTTGGGGATTCAAATGTTATAAGAAAGAAGGAGAAAAGGCAAAGGAAAAGAAGAGGAAAGGAAATGGAATCAGAAGAGGAGGAGAAAGAAAGGAATAATATAGTCAAAATAAGCTTCACAAAGGCAAAGGACTTTGCTTAATTCACTGCTAATTCTCTAGAAACCAGAAAAGCACTTGGCACACAGTAGGCACTCTATAAGCATTTCGTGAATGCATGTCATTTTTTATCTCTCATTTATACTACTGCCAAAGATGAAGACAAAAGATAGCACAAACTAGGTTATTTTTACATACAGTGTATAGTCTCTAACAGTAGTAGACTGTAAAAAAAAAAAGAGCCTTTAAAATGTCTCTTAGAAGTTATTAGAATGTATTCTGAATCAGATAAAAAATATCTGAGTGCCCTCTATGGTGTTATGGTTTGTGCCCAGATGTGCTCTACGTACTCATATGGCCATATGTGGACTTTGAGTGGTTGGCTGTATCTAGGGATTGTGCCGCTGGGATCAAGAACATGCTGCTGGGACTGATTCATGCTGCAATTCTAGGAGTAAGGGTGTGAGTGCGACCCTAAGGGCAGAAGCCTGGGTAAGAAATAAGGGACACATACAGCTGTGGTAGTGGCTTGTCACTTGCTTGCTTCTGCCACCTTCTGCCTGCCATGAACTGTTCCTCCTCTCTGGTGACTCTTCCTCTGCCTTGGAGCCAGCCAACTGTGGACTGAAACTTCTACAAACTGTGAGCCAAATTAATCTTTCCTCCTTTAACTTTTGTGTTATGTATTTTATCTCAGCAATGAGAAAAGTAACCAAGACATGGGGCATGACTGAAGCTTCATTTTTATAAAATTTAGTAATCGGTATCAAGTTTCAATGCTTATCTAAAAATTAGTGGTAGATGATTATTAATATAAAAATAACACAAAAAAATAACTTACAAAGGAAAAATAATATGAAAATTACTTTGGTCCAAAATACTTTATGAAAATATTTGTATAAATCAGTTTGAGTATAAGTCATCTCAAAAGGGCAAAAGCAAAAAAATTAGGTAACATACCTTGCTTAATTTTTCCCCCACATTGGTCTTCCAAAAGGCCATGGACTACTAATTTATAAATCATGGCTTGAGCACGTTCCAGATCAGCCAGTCCCAAAGCTCGCTTTATAGGTGACCGCATGACTGCTCGCTTCACCATGTGCCGCATGAGGAACTGCAGGGCTGCACGCATCTCTACGTCTTCATGAACGACCGGAGAGCTTGCACAGTCTGAGTTGTGGCCATTTTCAGCCAGGACTTTTGGTATCAGCAACAGTTCAGCATATTTACTACAGCCAAGAAGAGCACTAAGTGACTTCATAGCACCAAGGTAGAGATAGGAGAGCTGGACTGCTCTGATTTCTGACTGGGCTATGTCATGGGTTTTGGACATGTGTTCATGATTTTTTCTTTTTCCTTCTGTGATCTGATGCTGGGATTCCACACCTGGCAGTGTTGGCTCTAACGAAAATGAGGCTATTTCGTTTTCTGATTTGGAGCTCGTGGCACCCTGACCTTTGGCATCGTCAGATGTTAAGCCCGGGCGAACATCTAGAGCAGACTCACTCTCGGCCCTCGGCTCACTCTCCCCCTTCTCCTCAGACTCATGTCGGTGTTTCTTCTCATGCCGCTTGGCACTCTGTTTCCCCGTGTCTTCGTGAATGCCTGTCAGATACGTCAGGTCCAGCAGCACAGAAGCTGTCAGGCCTCGGAATCGCGCCACATCGAACGGCAGTGGTTCACAGGGCTCCAGATTATACAACGGAGTGTCACTAGGCGACCAAAAAGTTGGGAAGCTTTAATAAAGATCAGAATGACACAGGAAAAAGCAAGTGAGGGAAGGACAGGAGGAAGGTCCGGAAAATAATGTAGACAAACAGGATGCATCATGTACACAATACCGAGAATAATTTACACAAACTTGAATGTCATTACACAGACAAAATGGGGAGGTGCAATGCGATATGCATATGAGATGAGATGTGCATATGCTTTCCACTGAGAAGAGTCACCCTTACATAATGTGAGCAAGAGTCAGCGAGCTGTCCATAAATAGCCAATCGGTATTTCAGACTGTGCAGGGCACAGGTCTCCTGCCCTTGCTCAATCCTGACATCACAGTACAAGAGCAGCCACTGAGACTCTTAACAAATGAATGTGCATGTGTTTACTTACAAAAATAGGAGGTAGACCAGATATAGTTTGGAAAATTTATATAATAAATCTTTTAAGAATGTTCTAATTTTACACACAACCTAATAAAAAGCTTCAGGAAATACTTAAGTTTTGTTGTACTAACTTAAATCTTGGTTCCACTTATCTTCCTTAGCTTATTTTTCCTTTCCTTCATTTTTATTTGTTTTCATTTTATTTTTTAGTTTACTTATTTTACTAGGTTATATGTAAATTAACAAAGTATCATAAATCCTTTCTGAAATGGAAAAAAATAAAGGGTAGATGCTCTCATAGGACTGTAAAAGTGACATTATTTTGTAGCTTAACAAAATGAATAAAAGTAACTCTAAAACTGTGTAAAAATTATACATGTATTTTTCAATTAATGAAGTCCATAACATTCAATGGATTCTAAAATAGTACCATTGCCATAAAATACTAAGAACCACTACCGGAAACAATGTTCTTAGGTCATATTAACACAAGAATTTATAGGAATCACATCAGGTAATATAATTACATAATATCATCCATAAATTCATAATTTCAAATGATATGATTGGATAATCATTAGATAAACAAGTTTCTTTGATTTTTTTTTTTTTTTTTTTTTTTTTTTTTGAGACAGGGTCTCGCTTTGTAGTTCAGGCTAGCCCTGAGCTCACTATGTAGCCCAAGAAAGCCTTGAACTCACAGCAATCCTCCTGCCTCTGCCTCCCAAGTGCTGGGGTTACAGGCGTGAGCCACCATATCTATCACTGTGGTAGGTGGTACTGATTGCTGGTGGGCATGATTGACCACACCCGGCACTGTAGTATGTGGTTACCGGGGATCGAACTCAGGACCTTGCACTTGCAAGGCTGGCGCTGGAACCTACTGAGCTAAATCCTTGGCCCTCTTTGACTTTTTTAAAAATAAGTTTATATTTCAAATCTTATCTGAATGTAAAGACACCAGAATGCTAAAGTAACCAGCTTGTGTCAAATAAACATATTTTTCATATTTAGTCAAAATGTTGTGCATGAAAAGAATTATGTGCTATTAAAAGAGGCAAAAAGGCAGAACAAAATAAATCAGAGGTGATCCAAAAGCTAATTTTGGTTGGTCAAATTTCCTATTCTATATTTACAGCTCTTCTAGTACAAAATGTCATCACCACATTGGCTGGGTGGCTCTTTACTATTGCACCATATAAGGAAAATGATTTTCCAAAAAGCAGGAAGCCAGCCTGGAGTGTGGCTCAGTGGCTTGTCATGCATAAGGCCCTTGGTTCACTCTCCAACAACATCACAAACAAAACAAAAAGCAGACCCAGTTCTGCAAAACAAAACAAAATTTTAAAAAGTACAAAACCAAATGAAAAGTAGAATGAAGGATTCCAATGAAATCTGAACTAGCGAGCTTCCCATTTCTTCACCAAACAAAATTAAACAGAAAACTACATGTTCTACAAACTAATAGTATTTCAAAGAGCACAGGTTTGGACAAAGTTCTTCTCTGAAATACCAATACCTAGTACAGAAAAATAATTATTTGAGAAGTTCCCCAGCAGCTCACCCAAGATAACGTTATTACTCACTGTCCAAGGGCAAGGGCCAATTTCACTGTTTTGGTAAAACACTGATTTGGTAAAAGTGTAACTCAACAGATCATACCTGATGGTAATTTCTGCTTCATCCCACTGGACTTTGGCAGATGTGCTGCCCTCTTTGACCACTCCCAGCAGCGTGGCATGGCGCCCAGTTTGCTTGTGAACACACCGACCTCCAACTCTCAGACCAGCGTCCACTCCTCCTATCACTGCCAGCACGGGCCACACCTCTACACAAAGTGTCCTCAGCTGTAGCTCGGTGAGGTCAGCGAGGCCATGCCTATTATGTTTACCTTTCTCCTCTTCTTTGTTCTCCTTTTCGTCCCTCATTTCATTTTCCTCTCGGCTCTGAACCGAGCGGCTTTTCTTTAGCTTCTGACCTGACTCTTTAATACACAGCTTAATTTTATGTAGCCTTTCCATCATTTTTTTGTTAATGCTGTAAGTCCAACGGTCTGTTCGGTGGAGAATACGGATAAGCTGAGTAGTGGCCTCAGCTAGCACTGCTGCTACTGGACTACAAATGGGGTCTCCTGGAAGTAAGTCCCGGGGTGTGCCGCGCATCTGCATGTCACAGATCTTTACCTACAAAACAGAATAGAGGGCGAGATACGTGTGATGTTAACAGGTCTCCTTAGCTATCAGTCATTATAAATCCTAGCATGCGGCCTGCTAGGCATATACATGAAAGAATTAAAAGATTCATATCACATGACATATGTCTCTCCATGTTTATAATAGCTCAGTTTGTGACAATTAAATCTTGGAAACAACCCAACTGTCTAGGAACTGGAGACTGGATAAAGATGTGATTTTTCTATAAAATGGACTATTACTCTGCCATAAAGAATGACTAATTTGAGTCATTCACACTCATACATGAAATAAATAGGTCACAGATGTGTAAATACTGTATCTTTTCTCTGATATGAGAAAATGAAAATGTAAATGAGTTTAATAATGTATAATAGATATTGTAAAACAGAAAATATTCAGTCTGTCCTTTTTTTATGACAAAATATTAATCTACTGTGTATAAATGCCACAATGTCTTTATGCATTCATCTGCTGTTCCACATAGAGCCCTCTTCCAAGATTTAGCTATTTTAAGTGTGCTGCTATAAACATGGGTATGCATGTATGCATCACTGTAATATATGTACGCATGTATCACTGTAATATGTGTTTGCGTGTATCACTGTAACATGATATCTTTATGCTACACATTATCCAGTAAAAAAATGAGATAAGAAAAAAAAAATCCAATGACCAAAACAGGGAAATGAGAAAATATCTCTCTGGTTGAGTTTAGAAGAGGAAAACAAAGGTTTCAGTGAGAAGGTAACCTTTAAATATTCTCACGAAGTTCAAATCTATACTGTTTACAAGATCTAAGAACCCTCCCAGTTAAATGAATGGAAGGTGATTTCCTCAATGTAATGGCATCTCATCACATTTAAGATAATTTTTAGATGTCTCTCTCATGTCCATATTTGCGAACAAGCCAGATTATCCTTAATTCAGTTCATATATTTTTAGCTGCTGCACATATATTCAAAAATTGAGACTCTATTCAAATTGCATAAAGATCAAATAGTGCATTAAAGACAATTTCTTAAAATATCCAATCATCTAGAAGTATGAATTACTTAGCTCAGGTTCTTTTAATAATGGAAATGGTTTATTATCCTTACAAACTATACCTGATATTAACAAATACTTTTTATGCTTAAACATAAAAGTGTGCAGTTTCAGTACCTTTTCCCCTGGGTTGCTGCTGTAGAACATTACACATGGGTACAACTCTGCTGCATCCACATCTTCGAAAGCTAATTTGGGTTCCTACAAGGTGATAAAGGTGAGGAAAAGAAATTGCGAAAATATAAAAAAACCTTTAACTGATAACACTTAACTATATTAAAATTAAAGCCGTTAATAAGATAGAACTATAGTTACTAGAACCAAATCTCAACTAACCTTGTTAATTAAATTAATTCCACATGAAAGGAATGATCTTAGTCTGTTCACCTGTTTCAAAAATCTTATGAGGGACTTTACCATCTAGTTAGTTTGGTGCTAAAACTGTGTTTTATTTGGTTTGGGTTCTATGAGACATGATCTTGCTATGTAGTTCAGGCTGGCCTTGATCTTAATAGGTAGTCCAGGGTGGCCTCAAACTCACAGCAAGCTTCCTGTCTCCGCCTCCCAAGTGCTAGGATTACAGGTATGTGCCACCATGCCCTCCTGGTGCAGAAAAGTATTATGAGAGCCAGAAAGTACTAAAGAAAAGGAAACGAACAACTACCACTTGAACAACAGAGTTGAATATAATTTTAGAAAAAAAAAAAAAAAAAGAAAGCAATGTTTATGAATGAGTTTCAGTACCTCTCCATTTTTCCCAAAGGAAATGGTCCTGGCTTCCATGTCTAACACACAAGTAATGAAATCCCCTTGAGTAAAGCTGGACAATGTCAGAGTCTGTTCTCCATTGTGATAGAGGTTACCACTGTAGGCCCTGTAGAGCCACATATCCGAGGTAGTGCGGTGGTTAAAGTCATGGACTGGCCAGCGAGAAACTCCAACACATGTGCCTTCATTACCTCTGTTTTCTTTCACAATGTAAAACTAAAATAAAAATCACAATATTTATGCATACCAAAAAATGGATATAGATTAATAAATGCATAAACCAACACTGAGAAATATATTTAAATAAATAATACTTATGCATTTATGGAAACATATTATTTTTAAATTACATGGAAAAATAAAAATAACTTCATGGATTTATAAAGATTTTAAAAAGTTTTATTCTTTACTTTTCAGAATATTTAAAATAACCTTTAAATACCTCTAATGTTTTAAATAAACAATTTGAGTTTCCAACTTAATTATGAAACTAAGGAAGTATCTCTAGTCCCAGAAACTATTAATTCTTTACATGTAGATTTTTAGACTTCTCTCGTGTGTACTTCTGTGAAGAGGGGAGTTAATACAGCAGGTGCTTACAACACTAACCCACTGCAGTTGACCGGGAACTCAAAAGGTGAGTAGTTTCCTACATTGATAGAACCATCCTCCCAGTGAAGAGAAGGTGGCTCACTGGCCAAGGACAATGAACAGTGTGGTTCATGCTCAATGCCTGCTTTCTTTCTGGGTCTGGAACTCTGGCAAACGTTGGGTAGGTTTCTATGTGAGCAGCCCCCAGCAGAAAGCTTGCCCTTTGAGTCTATGGGCATCCTGGAGATACCGCATACACTGTCCGCATTTCTGTTGCTAGACAAAGACTGTGCTCATGAGAAGAAAGTACATATGGAAGCCTGCACATGGATTCTCCCACACTCCCTCTCTGTCTCTCCTTTACAATGGAGCAATATATCCTCAGTGCACAATGAATCTCCTCTGGAGTAAAGTAGGCTGAGTCCTTTTCGCGGGTCTCTGGAGATGAAGGTAGTCTTGGGGATCCATGACACAGCAGTGATAGCGAAACAATCCACTACAATAAGCCTGACTCACCAAAATAGACTTACAGCATTATTTGGGAAGAAAAAGGAAGTAAGAAAAGAAAAAATCCCAATGTCCAGCTAGTTCTGGACTTATACATGCTAGGCAACAGTGAGACGGAATCTGTTGTTACAGATAACAACATTGAAACAACTTTTACCTCTGATGAGCTACCTGTAGAATTTCAAAAACACAGACCTATCCACAAAACATCAAGTTTGCTGGACTGTGCTGCTTCTGGCTTTGCTGGGTGATAGGATAAAAAAAGGGCAGCTGGAAAGATTTTGAGCTCTTCTTTTTCTAGGTGGAAAGAAACTGGGAGCAGACATTCCCACTGGCTTTGGATGGCCCCCCAAAATAAAACGCGCTTGTAGTTGCTCTCTCCTCTGGTGAGAGGGAAAAAGACTGAAAAATCCCTGGAAGTGAGCTTCAGATAGACCAACGATACAAGAAGTGTGCACACTCCTTTTAAATAGAGAAAAAAATTAATTCATTCTATGAAGTGGAAAAAAAAAAAAAAGAAAGGAACTCTATTTTCTTCAGCTTTGTGGAACCACCACTACAATAACTTGTTCTCTACAACTAATTAACACCATGAATGCTACATTTTCTTTGAAGGATTTGAGTAAACTTAAGATCTGAGAGAAAGAAAAAAAATTAAAATAATTTTGTTTTGTGACTTTTACATCTGGATGATTAATTTTCATGTGAAAGATTATATAGTTTTTTTTAAGTTCACAATGCCAAGGCCACCCCTGATCACAGAAAGTTGCAGAAAAAAAACAGGCCTGCAGGGATGGCAAACCTATGGCACACAGGACAGTGGGTGCCAAGCCCTCTTTGTCCACATATGAGCCAAGCTGCCCCAACCGCGGAGCTAGCAGTTGTTAATGATAATGGATAACAATTCTTTTTTCTAAGCTAAAAGCTCAGGATTCAGGTGTAATTGCAGAGCTGGCACTTTGTGATAAATAAATGGGTCTGGGCTGCAGTTTGGGAACTCGGTCTCTAAAAGGTTCGCCATCACTGGGTTAGTGGTACACAACGTTCTTACTTTTTGTCACTAGTGGGTGGATTACAATTTAAATTGTGTATACTGGCCCAGAGATTTAGCTCAGTGGTTCTGGCGCCTGTCTCGCAAGCACAAGGGCCCAGGTTCGATCCCCAGTAACCATATACCATAGTGGGCGTGGAGACTCACGCCCAGCAGCAACCAGTACCACATACCACAGTGCCAGGCGTGGTGGCTCACGCCTGTAATCCCAGCACTCAGGAGGCAGAGGCAGGAGGATTGCTGTGATGTGAGTTTGAGGCTGAGCTCAGGGCCAGCCTGAACTACAAAGCGAGACCCTATCTCAAACCCCCCCACCAAAATAAATTGTGTGTACTGATAATAAAATATATACCTGGTGATGTTTTTGCTATGACTTTTCTTATTGGAGTCTCAGAAAAGGAAAGATAAAATTTAAAAAGAGGCAAGCTCCAGGCAATGATATATAGATATACTTTTAGAGTTTGTTAAAGCAGTTTTTAGTTGCCAATAATCTATAAAATCAGTTCTCTGATAGAGTTGTCTGACACCATCCTGTGGTATAAATTTTTCAGTGGGTCAGTTTGAACTTTAAGAAAGACAAATGAGAAGAGCTTCCTTGGGGAAACCTTTCCAGTCACCTGGAATTAACTGCATAGCAGCCTTACTGATGCTTCCCCCAAACTGCTGGCTTTTGGAATCCTGAACTCCTAAGTCAAACTGCTTAGATTCTAAATCAAAATCTTATATCATGTGGCATGTTCTCCTGCAGCTCACTGTGCTCAACTACAAGTAGCGAGAGATTCAGGGAGGAGGGCACAAATTTGGGGGTTGCTTATGTAGGATGCCCTTCTTGAGGCCAGAAACTGAAAACACGATAGGCGCTGCCTAGATTGCTTGTTTCTTGCAGATGTTCATGAGAAAGAACTCTTTTTGGATGGAATCACCTAAATTTCAATTAATGACTGGCAATGTTGCTGGGACTGAGACTGACTACATATGATTCAGTTACTGAGACTGACTACATATGATTCTTATGATGCTCACTGAAAGCCAAAGGCTAAACAATAGGAAACTACTTGGAGTAATACTCATCATCCACTTGAGAAATTCGATTCTCATCTGCCTTTCAGTGATGTCCCACTGTTACTAGGTTTCACTTACTGGATTAGTTACACTTAGTGACAATATGGTGATGCTTTGATTCTATGCCCCTCACCTGCTCCTGAATTTTCCACAAAACACCAACAGATGTCACCCATACTCTAAGTATTAAATGATATCACAGACAACAAAATCCTGTCAAACTACTTTCAGACAGTCCTTCCGAAACTAGTGGCTCAACTAAATTATTCCGAGGACAGTGGCAGGCCAGATGGAGCCACGTTAACCTGTATTACCTGATTATTATATGTCCTGACAGGTGGTACCCTAACACTTATAAACTAGATCCAAGGAGACTACCTTGGGATAGACTACCTGTGGGATTGTAGTTCTTCTGTGCACTTTATGATACTACCTCTGCATTAGACTGGCCAGAGTTGTGTTATGTTAAATCAATGCCTAAGTGAAATAGAAAATATTTAAAAGGAAAGAGGGTATAGCGGTAAATAATGAGGGGGAAAAGAATGTGACAGTAATAAAAAAAAGGAAACAAAGCTTTATATAAGGGGAGGGGGGCTGCAGGGTCGGTGAGGGAAGGGGGTAAAATGAGAATTAAGTCACGTCATATTCTGGTACAAACTCTGAATGTGATGCATAATGCATCAGTAAGATCTGGGTTTGATCCAAGTAACCACATACAGCAATGCCAGGCATGGAGACTCACGCCCACCAGCAATTAGTACCACATACCACAGTGTCGGGTGTGGTGGCTCACTCTTGTAATCCTAGCACTTGGGAGGCAGAGGCAGGAGGATTGCTGTGAGTTTGAGACTCAGCTCTGGGCCAGCCTGAACTACAAAAGCAACAAAAGTTAATACAAAAACCCAAAGATGAAGCCATATGGCTTTTAAAGACAGATCTAGGTGATGAATGCTTTGTTTTAACTGGCTATGTCTGAGATTCCCTGAAAAGTATGCTGAAGTCAATACCACACTTGCTCTCACCTGTACCCTGAGGGGAAGGGTCCTATGAACGGTTTTACTATGAAGACCTGGTGGCTAAGAATCAGTGGGGTACACTGCACAGAAAAGACACCGGCACTATTAACCTTAGAAACAACTGCGTACAATCTTGGCCTTTGGCTGGCAGTGGGAAATTCAACTGGTAAAAAATGATTCCCTACACTGATAAAAATTTCCTTAAATGAGAAGGCTGGCTAATTATGGCCACAAACAATATGGATTATCTACATACTTTCCTTCTGGTGATCTAAGTCTTTGTTGATGGCAGAGGGTAACTACATAATAAAGTATCTTTGCATGCTTGGAAGATAAAGATGTTAATGCATTTTTACTACTAAAGGGAGAAATGTGCTGTGTGATGCATCATGAGTCACTTTTTAAAAATTCTAAGATAACTGTACAGTTAGAAGAGTTACAAAAACATTATAGAATTAGTAAGTATCCTTCTCTCAGTTTCCATTTACACCTTATATAATCATAGCATCTAGCTTACATATAATAATTTAAGTCATCCACAGATTTTATTTTTCTTATAAGAATCTGAAGTAAAAGGACTAAAAGACAAAACACTATCCACTATTAAAAACTACACATACCTTCCACTGATAGCACCCAGAAGTTACTCCAGTTGATGCTAATCCATATCCTTTTCCTCCACTGCCATGAGTTAAAACCTGTCCATTCTCCACTAAGCAACACTGAGCTTTCTCTGGGTCAAAAGACACTTCTTGTATAGGAAGGTTCTCATCTTCTTCCTCCAACTCTCCTTGCTTCTACCAGAAAGGAAGTTGGGTCAGTATTTGGAAGAAACCAGATATGTAATATATCTTGAAAATCCTTAGTTTAATCCCACAAACATGTATTAATCAGTTACCAAGTATCAGCTATTGTACAAGGCAGTGGGAACACAACACTAAACAGAGCATGGATCCTGACCGTAAAAGATCTTATGTTCTAATTAGGGGACAGAGACAAATTATGTCCGTAATGCAGGGAAAAAACAACAGAAGATACACGACAGGTATAGTAGAAACATGGAAGCATGTGTCCAATGTGCTTGAGGAGAACAAGGTAAACACTGAAAAGACAGTAATTTCTGAGCTGACTTTTGAGTGATGGAAAAAAATGTTAACCATACCGTCATAGTAGAGAAATGTCCCCAAGGCAGGTATACGCCATGTGCCAAGGCATGTAAGCACACAGATTTCAGTGATTTAAAATCACTGCAAACAATACAGAATATATACAGGAGGAGAATGGCAGAAAACAAGCCCAGAAAAATAAGATAACACAAAATCATGGTAAGCCCTGTATACTACATTAAATTTAAACTTTATAGACTAAGGAACGCCTATACAGATGATTTATATAGAGGTTCTATCATCAGATCTGTGCTTTATAAACATTTTACCAGTGTTGTATAGGATGAAGTTCAGACAGACTAATCTGGAGATTGCTACAAGAAAAGTGTCAGAAGTTGCAAGGGTTTAAATTCATTGTTGGTAAATTTATCCATCCACTCTGTGGCAGGAACCCTATCTGATTTCTATCTATAGCAGTGTACAAAGATAAATAGGATCTCTAGCCTCACATAACTTACACTTTGGAAGAAGACAGAAAATAAGAACACAAAGATAATAAGTGCCATACTGAAATTAAAACAGGTGATGTTAGAAAAGGAAGGATCCTCTGAAGAAATGATGAGACTAAAAGATATTAAGTTTCTGAAACATATCCAGAAGGAATATCCAATTTAAATAAAGCCTTAAGGAAAGAAGAAATTTAGTGTGTTCACGGAAAAGGAGCAAGGTGCCAGACATGGTGGTGCATGCCTGTTATCAGTTACTCGGGAGGCGGAGACAGGATGCTCAGTTTAAATCCAGTCTGGGCAATCAGCAAGCCCATGTCTCACAATTAAAAAACAAAAAGACTGCAGGATGCAGCTTAGCGTGAAGAAGGGAAAGAAGGAGGGGAAGAGAGAGTAAGAGAGGGAGAAACGCGAGGAAGGGCAAGAGTGTACAGTGAGCAAAGGCACACTCCACAAAGTTCTAGATTTTATCCAAAGAATGATGAAAAACTACTGGGGAGTTTTAAGCTGGGAATCAATTTTCACTGGTTAACAATTTTAAAGGATTACTCTGGGTCCCCTGTAGAGAACGGACTGCAGAGGGAAACAATGGAAGTAGAGATACACACTGACGCTGCGCTGTTGCAATCTCAATAGTGGCCAGGAACAGGGTAACTACAGAAGAGAGGAGGGGGTGGGAAATGTTAAGTTATACTCTACAGAGGAGCCAACAAAGAGTTAGAGATTGTACAGAAGAGAGAAGAGGCTGGGATGATGAGGAGAGGACCAAAGATGACTCCTAGGTTTTGGCGCCTGAGTAGCTAAGGAGAGGCTGGGAAAACCTAGAGGAGGAACAGGATGTGAAGGAATTCAGGATGCTATTTTTGCACACTACATAGCCTAGAATCCAGGATAAATGTGAAAATTTTAACTAAGATTTGGGGGTTAATAGCACATGACATGAATAACGTTTCTCTGGGTACAGAAAAAGGAAGAAAGTAATGGTTGAAGAAAAAAGAAAAGGTAATGGGATTAGGTCTTGTGACATTCCTATACTAAGATTATATCAAAAAAGGAAAATCAATAAAGGAGAAGAACCCATTCTATTGAGGTTGAATGAAAGTCAGCAAAAGCACAGAATAATGAAAACGAAGAGAAGAGTTTAGATGTGTGCATTCCAAAGCTCTTTAGGAGGTAAAATCAGTGCAATCCCGTGGTTATATGTGTGGAGGTGTAAGGAGAATCTAAAGACTTAAGAATTCAGGTTTAGAAAGCAGGAGGAGTAATGTTTTGAAGGTGAAAATAATACCAAATAACAGTTACTTCCAAAGAGGACCAGGAACTGGCTGAGATGCGTTAGAGATGCAGGAAATGTGTTGCTCTGAAAACAGCAGCAAGCTGCCATTTCCAGAAGTCAAGTAAAATGTGGACCATCAAGCGGATAGTAGGCCTCCTACATCCTGTGTTCTGCAACTGCAGATTCAATTAGCAACAGACTGGAAAAAAAATTTTTTGGAGACAAAGGTCTGTGCTGTCAAGTAGCTCGAGTTACAGGTATTGAGATACCATATCCAGCTAGAAAATAATTTTTTAAAATGCGCAACTACATTGAACATATACAGACCTTTTTCTTCTTATTTCCTGAACAATGCTATGTAACAACTATTTATACTGTGTTAGGTATTAGAAATAATCTAAAGATGACTCAAATACATGAAAAAATATGCTGATATAACATGCAAATACTATATCATCTTTCATAGGGATTTGAGCATCTACTGATTTTTTCACTCTTGGGAGATCCTAAAACCAACTTCCTATGGAGACTGAGAAAGATCTGTACACTATTTGGCAACTAACACTTATCTTTGAAATCTAATTCTGGTATCTCTATGGAAGACGAGACAGCTGGGTTGAAGAGACAATGGGAAGGAAGTGGCTGAAGCATCGATTACTCTTCTGAGAAGTTTAGTAGTGAAGAATAACAGAGAAGACACAAAGGGATTTACTGACAAAAATGTGATTTGTGAGG
Organism: Petromus typicus; assembly: GCA_004026965.1. Classification (NCBI taxonomy): domain Eukaryota; kingdom Metazoa; phylum Chordata; class Mammalia; order Rodentia; family Petromuridae; genus Petromus; species Petromus typicus. The sequence goes on from PVIR01007205.1 coordinate 31,659, forward strand.
GTAGAAATGAGAGAAAACCTGCAGGGGAAGAAAGCAGCAGAGAAGAAGACAGAATGCAGAAGAAGAAATGGAATTACTGATAAAGCAAAGTCTTCTAGAGGACACAGGATCCAGAGACAGGGATAAGACAGGTCCTTGTGCTGCTGAAAACAATGACTGTGGAAGAATCAATTACCTGTGATTTTATTTCTTGTTCTTTTTCCTTTATCTGAATAGCGTGCTTGGCCTGAGCAATGGGAGTCTCCCACATACAGTCTGACAGGAGGGAAAACAAGCGTTCCACCACCTGATTTATTGAAGGAAAAAAGACAATGAAATTTATAAAGAAGAATTTTAAGTATTTTTAGAAAAGATGCAACATATACCATGAAATTACACATTAACCATAATATCCAATAGCTACTTTTGGTGGTTATTTATTTATTTATTTTTTTAAAGAAAAATCACTAACCCCCTAGGAAGTGGGTTCTATTGCTTATATGTTGCCTTACTACATAAGGACCTCTGATTAAGCTGTAACCTTACACATTTCTCTTTTAAGAGCTCCAAATCTTATAAGAAATTCCACAGACTGTCCTTCCTTTTTGATTTTGCAAATATTCACTACACCTCTCCTTCTCATACCTCATAATTTCTTTCTCTTTCCTTGAGAAAATTAATAACTTAGTCATAAGAGTAGAAGTTATACCTCTGAGTAAATGGCACATTCATAACCGAATAAATTATATACAACTTTAGATTTTGGATGGATCGCATTGCAGAAATGCAAAACAATCTTCTAGTAGCTTTAAAAATAGAAACCTGGGCCATTTGGTCATCTTCTACACCAGATTCACAAGCTGGAAGCACAGCCTCAAGGACATGAAGTGCAAGGAGCCTTGTTCTCAGGTTACCAACAAGAGGAATACCTAGTGGGGTAAAAACATATTTTCTTATCAATGTGATGTAGATTCAGAGCCAAAATGAACTTACTGAAAAGGAATCCTGAGGCTGTTAAGCATTTATGAGATAGAAGAACTTCATTTCAACTCATTATCACTTGAGTGCTAGATCCAAGCGACACCCATTAAATGCATATAGGCATAGTCAATTTATGCCTCAATTTTCAGTTCCCACTAAAGTAACCACCAGTGAGATAGGATCTTGTTAAGTGACTAAATTGCCCTAGCCAGGTTAAAACTTTCAGTCCTCCTGCCCTAGTCTCCTAGAGTGCTGGGATTATTGGTATGTTCCACTAAGCCCAGCAGTGCCACTTTCTATTATTAATCTTCCATCAGTTGTTGTGCCTGAAACTGGAGTCTTCTTTTGATCAAATGTGTACCAAAAAGGACCCTCGAAATCAAGGTCAAATGTCCAACTTATTAACATCTAGCAGTACTGTATTTTAATAAAATAAATATGATTTATAAAAAAACCTCTAAAACAAAGGCAAAGGACATATACCTGAGGAACACTTCTGGGATGCTATATTTAGAAGCACCTCTGTCCACTTTGGGGAAGCCATTTTTGACTGGATTGCTTTTGAAGATACAACTCTGCGAAGAAAAACTAAAAAATCCCCGAGATGGAGTTCGGCTGCGTGTTGTTTCCTAAGAGCAGCTGTAGGGTGAAGACACAAGTTTACATTAAACCAAAAGGAAGCAATCTTATCTCACAGAGCTTACCCTCCTATGGCACTGAACACAAATCTAGTTCACAAGTTAGGTTTTCAGTAAGCTACTGACTTTTAGAAAACTCAAAAAATTGAATGGGGAAAAGTCAGAAAATAAAGCCAAATGAAACATCCTAAATTGTGCACAAATAAGAATGAACATGCTAGAATGGGATTGTGCACTCGTTTGACATTTTTTTTTTTTTTTTTACCTATTGCTCTAAAAAGCAATGCTTTTTCATCTATGTCTAGAGTTCAAGTGGATGAAATTTTCACAGTGGTCTGTGGAACATCTTGAATAGGAAGGGAGTTCACATCTTTTAATATATTTTTCAAAAACCTCCATGACCCTCATCTCCAACACTAAAAGATACACTGTCTTCTCAGATACTGCAAGACACAAAGAGCCCCCTAAATTTCTAGGCATAAGTGTGGTTTGCCAGACAGCAATCTCTCTCTACACAACCTATGGCATTAGTACCGTTCTTCTCGGTCTCTCCACCAGCATCTATACCACCATCTTTTCCCTCTCTCACTCTCTCTGATTCTGAAAAGTACCTGCTCTTCCTGTGGAATGCCTTCTTTCCTATCACACAACACCTCTGACACCTCTGCAAATGTCCAGAATTCAATCCCCAGGGGACAATTAAAAAAAATAGGAAAATGGAACAATTTGGAACAGGTATATATAGTACTCTTTCAGAAAGATCTGGCACACTGAATTAACAAATACACAGACAAGTCACTTGTGACAGAAGGGAGACTCCCATTAGGGTACACTACAGTGACAACACAAGGCCAAACCACCTCCATAGCAAGGTGCATCCAGCTGACACCACTGAGAGATGGTGTGCAAGTCTACAACATGACAAAACTGATGGGGACAATTACAGGAAAAACAACTGAGAACTCTTTCTCCTCTACATTTCCTCCACACAGAACAATGCCTCTTAACTTTTTTTTTTTTTTTGAGACAGGGTCTCGCTTTGTAGTTGAGGCTGGCCCTGAGCTCAGCCTCAAACTCACATCACAGCAATCCTCCTGCCTCTGCCTCCGAGTGCTTGGATTACAGGCGTGAGCCACCACGCCCGGCACTGTGGTATGTGGTACTGATTGCTGCTGGGTATGAGTCTCTACGCCAAGTACTGTAAGTGGTGTCCGGGGATTGAACCCAGGCCCCTGAGCTTTCAAGACAGGCGCTGGAACCACTGAGCCAAATCCCCAGCCCAATGCCTCTTAACTTACAATCTAAGCAGATAGCTCTTATGCTAAAAGTTGGAATGTAAAAAATCAGCCCATCACGTATTTATATGCATGTATTTCACTACAAGCTTGTCGTTACATACTTCTTTAAAATCTAATTTAAAAGCTATTTCTTCTATGAAGCTTTCTCTCTCTTTTGGTAGAGGTCCCCTGGGAAAACAATTTGTATTTCCCCTGGGAAAACAATTCTATTTCCTACCTCCAGCAAGTATTTCTAAGAAAAAAAACCAAACCAGTAAATTAATTATTTATAGCCTGGAGGCCACAAATTTAAAGCAGGTTGATAAAATTTGATTATATGATTTGTTTCAATGTCATGACTCCATTTCAAATGGAGGACATACCTTCTTTTTAAGGGGGCAGGGGGGCAGGGGGGTCACTAAATCCTGGCAGCCTCCTTCTGAAGCCTAAAGTGACTCTATTCCTAGTCATCTCCATACAGGGGAGAGGGTCCGGTGGCTGTCTCTGTAGGATAACCAGAGAAAGCCACGGACACAGAGACTGCTCTTATAAACTCAAGACTCACTCACAGAGCTGACTTTCTTTTTACAGAAGAAGCCAGTTTCTTTGAGGCTCTCGAGGCTGAAAAGTAACTCCATAGCCTCTCCTCTATGGTCTACAGTGAGAACCTCGTCCCTTAAAAACATTTTGTTCTGGGGCCGGGGAGTTAGCTCAGTGGTTCCAGCGCCGGTCTCGCAAGCGCAAGGGTCCGGGTTCGATTCCCCGGTAACCACATACAATACTGGGCACTCATGCCCAGCAGTAATCAGTACCACAAACCACAGTGTCGGGCGTGGCGGCTCACACCTGTAATCCCAGCACTCGGGAGGCAGAGGCAGGAGGATTGCTGTGATGTGAGTTTGAGGCTGAGCTCAGGGCCAGCCTGAACTACAAAGTGAGACCCTATCTCAAAACAAAACAAAATAACCCCCCCAAGAATGGTGTTTACTATAAAGCCACAGAGTAAATGCCATATCAGCAGGCAAAAAGGACGAGGCTAAATATAATGCAGAGTTCTATCCTTATATCACAGAACAGAACAGCCTAGAGAGAAGTCAAGCTCCTCTAATTATCACCCACTTCCCAAACATCAGAACCCCCAGGCTCCAAGGACCCTTAGGCCAGGACTGTGGTTAGAGGAGGTCTGACAGGATCAAATACTAAGAAACAACCTGAGCCTTCCCCTAGACAAGACATAACCTGGAGGAAGTCAGTCACATAATATCTCTGTCTCCAAGCTGGACAGCCAGAGAGAGGCTGAACCTAGAGGTTGTGAAACACAGTTGAAGGCCTAGGACGAACAGACTTTAACCAGAGAAGGTTCGGTCAGCTCATCTAAATCCTACACAGCAGAAAGAAAAGCAATTTGTAAATGAACAGATGAAATCCTTTCATGCATCACAATGGAAAGACGTCTACATTTTTATTGAATTCGATGAGGATACAGTAAATACCTCTAGGGAATGACACAGAAAAAGGCCTACGATACCTCTGAAGTCTTTCTTCTCAGTGTCTCCACCAGAGTCAACTTTTTTTTCCTCTTCGTCACCCTCTTCTTCCCCATCTCCAAAAGAGGCCATGAGTAGTACACCAGTTTGAGATAACAAATTCTTCAGCTGACTACAGAGTAGATCCAACAAGGATTGAACTACCTTGGGGCTCAGTTTATCAGCATAGGTCCTATGTGAGAAAAAGGAATTTTTTCAAGTGGTAAGAACACAGAGAGGCAAACACTGTGTAAAGTGTGTGAAGACCAGGTCCAGGATATCTCTACCAAGATATTCACCACACTTACCCTGTAGTGATAGCAAGAATCTGAAGCAACCTGGTACTGGCCACTTTCAATGCTGTGCTTAGCTGGGAAACGCCTGTCTTTGGCAACAGCTGCAAGGGCTGTCCTAACATGGTGTCTGTGCCACACAACTGTGACAGGACATTTAGAAGACCAGTAGAAATTGCCAAGGAAACATCCACTGGTTGATAATGAACACTCAGGGCAAACACTGTAACCAAAAGGAGACGTTGCTGGGCTTCTATTAAAAAAGAGAGAGAGAAATGACTCAGAATATATTTTAAACTGCATTTACTAAATTATTTTCCCTATCTATAATACCCTCAGGCAAAATGCATCCTCCACCTTGCATTTGCAGGGACAGTACTCACCGATGTGATGTTTATTTGCTTGTAGGGCTCTCTCCAGAGTAGCAGACAACTGTTGGTAAATCTTGTGCACAGCCACCTGAATTTCAATCTGAATACTTCTCTTAGCTGCTCTGATCCCATCCTGAATTACACAAGGATTACACTTTCTATCAGCAATATTGCTTTGCAAAAAAAGTAATAACATTTTATCCCTTGTCTATTCTAGGGAACAAGAGTAGTACTTATATACTGTCTCTCAGTATATGAAAGGTTAATAATATATCTATTTTAAGTTGTTAATAATTTCTAAGTGTAAAAATCTTTCTTCATAAAGCAATATTTTCTAATAATGACATAATGGTAGCATTTTTAAAAAATTAAAAAATGAATCAGAAGAATTCAAATCTAAAACTGTAAACATTTTTCCAACTCTAATCTTGATCTCAGTTTACATCTAGCTGTATTTAATCTGGGTAAGAGTTAATAAAATGGAATAGGAAAGTATGATAGCATTACGGCTCATCTAACCCTAACTGTAGTTGAGAGGCTTGGTTGACGAGATATCTTTAAGAGGTTATTTTTAAATTTTTACATTTTTAAATCTCAATCACAAACACTACGGTTTCATATTACAATGTCTCTATAATATAGAGACAGTTAAAATCAGTGTGCTACAAGGTGCTGCCTACCTGGTAGTGATGCAACCGGCCACTCTCCCCTTTGGCTCCTGAGTGTCCCACAGTGCCTAAACCAAAACAGCCTGCAAGGAACTGTAGTCTCACAGAGGTGAGCAAAGTGGACGACTGAAAGGCCGGACTCGACCTGCTTCCTGCCAGTGAGAGGCTACCTTTTTCTTCCATCCCGGATAGCAGAACGAGGATCTGGTGAAGTGCCTCCAAACGAAGCTTGAAGAGAAGAACATATTTTAGAGTTCTTCGCTGAACTCAGGTATAAAAGAATCCTGTATGCCACACTCTATTATTTAGCACAAAAATTCTGACATTTCCTAGATATTCTTTTTTTTTTTAGGTTTTTTGAGACAGGGTCTCCCTTTGTACTTCAGGCTGGCCCTGAGCTCGGCCTCCAACTCACATCACAGCAATCCCCCTGCCTCTGCCTCCCGAGTGCTGGGTTTATAGGCCTGAGCCACTATGCCTGGCCCTGTGGTATGTGGTACTGAATGCTGCTGGGCGTGAGTCTCCACGTCCAGTATTGTATGTGGTTATGAAGGATCGAACCTGGGTCCTTGAGCTTAGAAGACAGGCACCAGAATCACTCAGCTAAATCCCCGGCCCTTTCCTAGATATTCTGCTAATTTTTATTATTATTTTTTTATATACCAAGATAGCTCTAAAAATTCTATATGCACATTTCAATATTATAAAAATCTACACAGTACAATAGGAAGAGCAGCAGATTTAGATGCGTTTTTGGTGCTGGGGACTGAATCCAGGGCTCTGCTCATGTTAATTTAAGCATGTGCTCTATTACTGAGACAATTTGGATGAAGATGTGGTGTTAAGGTTGTACCTTTGATCTTTGAAAACTCAGTTAACTTCTTGAGAACCAGTTTCTTCAAGAATGAATGAGATTAGGGCCAGGCATTTAGCTTAAGTGGTACCAGGCCTAGCTTGTAAGCACAAGGACCTGAGTTCGATCCCCAGTATACATACATACATACATAGATGAGACAAGTGCCTTATTTAACCCACGCACAGAGCTACCGTGCAGAAAAGAACTGCTTTGTTTCATAGCTACTGTGAGGTTCACAGGAGATACAGATGAACATTTCAAAAATGTAAGACAGTGTAAGAAGTAATAACAAAATCATACAGAAAGAATATTGTCTCAGAGAGAGGGGAATAGTAATGGGGACTGAACCAAAATCCTTTGCATTGAGCTACATCTCTCGCCTTTTAAAAAATTTTTTTAAATTTTTATACAAGGTCTCACTCAGTTACTAAGTTGTCTAAGTGAGGCTTACACTTGTGGTCTTTCTGTCTCAGCCTCCTGAGAGCTAAAATTATTGGCCTACGCTAGGCTCACCAAAAATGAATATTTTAAAGCTTAAAACTAGAAGTAATTCTGAATTGTTTCTTTGTGGTTTTCTTGAATTTCTGCCTCTTATCTTTCCTCTCCACTATAGACTCTATCACCATAGGAGATGAGTTTATTTTTCTACAAAAAAATTTTAAATAATGTTACATTCACAGAACAGTTAGAAAGATGGTACAGAGGGTTCCTGAATATTCTTTGTTTAGAGTCCCCTAAAATTTTCTATGACCACAGTACATTCACTAATTCTAAGTAATTAACATTAATATAATAATATTAACTAAGCCATAGATATTACTTAGAGCTCACAGCTTCCCTAAAGTGTCCATTTTCTATTTCAGGATCAATTAGTCTGTGATAATGTATTAATCTTTCTTTTCTCTCATGATTTTCACATATTAAAACTGATGCTCTTGAGTCTAACAGAAGAACTCTAATTTTAGGTTTGCCTGATTTTTTTTCTCAGAGAGTGGAATTAGAAATGTAGGGGAACAATGCCATAGCGTTAAACTGTCCCCATTATATTATATCAACAGTGAAGGACAGCAACATGACTTATTACTGACAATATTAACACTGATTATTTAGTTAAGATGGATCTGCCAGGTTTCTATAATGAGAAGTTAGTATTTTCTCCCTTCCCATACTCTGTTAGAAGGTAGTCACTAAGTTCAGCCCATCCAGGGGAGAAAAATTAATCTCTATCTATTGGAAGGAGGAATATTACGCCATTTGTGGACATGGTAAAACCACCGGGATCAATAGATACTTGAGGAAGGGTACTCAGTGGGTATACAAACATTATATGGGTCCTTCAGGTTTTGCTCACCAACTTTACAACCATCAATGAGGCTTACCTATAGCAACTATTAGGACTCTTTTAGGCAGACAGGCAGATCCCTATGGTAACCAACCAACTAATCCTAGTTTCCAAGGGATAAGGAAAAGCTTATGATTAGAGTGCCTCATTCAAAGAAATGACAATTTTTAAACATAATTTTAACTTATTCAAACAAAATACCATACTATCTTAGTTAAGAAAAACGTCAAAATGCTCAGGTGGGTGAAAGGAAGAGACAAAGAATAGAAGAAAAAGAAAAAAGAAAAAGAAAAGCTTTTCTAAGCACTGTATATTTGGTAGTTCATAGTCTCTTGTGAGGAATAAACATCAAACACTTACTTCTGCCCTTAACTGCTGCTGTTCCATTGCAATGATGGAAGCCTGGGGACTTGTAGACATACTTTCCTCTGGCTCTTTAAAGCCTGGGGTATTCCCCACATCTCCACTCACAAAGCTTACAACATTTTCAATCAAAGTGTGAACTCCCAAAGACTTGGTGAGGTCAAAATCAGACTCGAAGGAATAGGAAGAATTGTATAACCAGTCTCTGCTATGTTTCAGGCGGACCCAAGAGTCACTCAGGGATTCCAATGGACTACTCATAGGACCTATATATAAACAGAACAGACACGTGTCAACGGCAGTTGAGTAGAGCACACATTCTGAAACGAGGTGAGGGCTGCGCACTGCTATCATACCAACTGGTGAGAAATGGATACTCATGTTTGAATGCATGCATGCATTAAGTGAATCTGAGCAAATGCTTTGGTTTAAAAAAAAAAAAAAGAGGAAATAAACAAAAACTAGAGCAATGTAAGAAAATAAAAGGAAAGCCCTGTTCATGTACTAGTGTCTCTGTAAGCGCTTTAGCAACACGCTGCCAGAAGAAAAAGAAAGGCAGAAGCTGCTTTCAAAATGCTTAACTTAAAAGGCTTTGCTGTGTTAGACCAGATCACTGTGTATGAACAATGAACAAAAAGGAACTAGCCACTTAAGACATCACTAACAAGACCTACTTGAAACAGAATTTCATCTAATTTAACACAATCATTGCAAAAGATAAGTTAAAACTACACAAAATGTCTATATATCTGCAATGAAACATTACCAAAAAGTGAATATAGAAGGGCAAGTAAACTTACACAGAAAAGGAGACATAAACATCACCCTTGGGTTTCATTAATATAAGGAATACTCACTGACTGTCATGATTTTATACACTGCAGGTTGTGAAACTCCTCTATAAGGGAAGCAGTTTCACAAACAAGAACATATGAGATTTACTGTTTATAAAATCACCAAATGGTACCATCAATACAATAACAATAGCTTTACCAGTAGATATTTTTAAGCTGAAATCTTTGCATTAAATATCAAAATGTTATCATGTTTGAATGTAAGAACAATTGTCCAAGTTATATGCCATGAACATATAAATCTACATGTTCAATTTTTGTACAGCTTTGCTATGAATTTAATTGACCTCAAGTGCATGAGTTTAATTAATTATAATCCTTGGTTCATCAGTGATCCATGAGTGGCCTACTTTTTTACTTATGTATTTATTTATTTGTGAATGTGATAGGTAGAAAACTGACAATAACTTGTAGCTATTTGTTTCTCCTCCAACTCAGCTCTTCCTATCTCCCCCAACAAAGGTTTTAGTATCCTGAAGCCTAGGTTTATTATTATCCTGCTCTTATTGTTGATGAATTTTATTTTATATTTATATCTAAAATGAATAAGGTTTTAGTTGTTTTTAGCTTTTTAAGAAGGAGTTCCAATTTGTATAATCCTTTTGGACACACTCTTCTCATTCAATATAATTTTGCCAACATTCATCCAAATGACTGTATGAGACCACGGTTCATTTGTTCCACTGCTGCATAATATGGTATCACACAAATATAATAAATTTCTCTATCAGAAATACATTCTAACATTGCCAGAAAAATACTTATGACAAAAGTCCTTATTTATAACATTACTAGATGAAAAAGTTTGGAAATATAACTAAACACTAATGTGCACAGAGAATTCTGAACACAGTATTAAATATATAACCTCATTCATTACTATACAAGTGAACTTCAAAATTAGCTACCAAAATTCTTACCAAGGTGGTATTATGAATATTCTATACTATTTGGTATTGTGTACATATTAACAAAATAATTTAGGCTGGCAAGACTAGATGGTTTAACTGTTTTCCATGTTTTAGCAAGAATTATTAAGATTAAAAATGTTTTTGTACCAATAAAATCAATTATTTTTAAATGTTTTTAGCTTTACTGAAATAAAAAATCACAGCCAATCTGAAGAATCTTCCCAAGATTCAAATAACTGAACAGTCTTTCATAACATAGAAAACAATAAAAATTCAAACAATAATGTTCTAGATGTACAATTAAAACTATTTTAAAAATAAAGCAGAAGATAAAAAGAAATACTCATTTTTTATTTCCTTTAGCATCTCAAATTCAGAAGCTATATTTAGCCTTAAGTTACAATGATAGTTTGTATTGAGCCTATTTTATTCAGTATCAGAATAAGAAACTCTTTATTTTCCAATGCTTATCAGCTACATTTCAAAACCAAAAAATGTTAGTGAATGAATATTAGAACCATGGAGAATTTAAAGATCTTCTAGTACAATTTCTTTAAGTGAAGAAACAGAAGCACAAAAAAAACTGACCTGCTAAATTGACACTAATTTCTTAATTCTACTAGAGGCAGTCACACATATTCTGTTATAAATCAACTCAAAAATCATTGATCCATGGAAATTTCAACTACTTGGCCATATAAAGTTTCAGTCAACCAATAGTGAACTCTTGGTACAACAAAACGTTCTAGGAAATAGCGAGACACAGTCCTAACTAAATCCTCTCTACGATTCAAAGTAGAGGCCACAAACTTGTCCTGTCAAGGCTCAGACAAGTAAATATTCTAGGCTTTGCGGCTCTTAAGATCTCTGTCACAATAATTCAACTCTGTTGTAGTGTAAAAGAAATCATGATAATATATAAACAAGCAAGGATGGATGTATTTCTGATTTACAAAAACAGGTAGGAAACTAGGTTGGCCTACTAGCTGTCAATTACTAGCCCTTAATTTAAGAATGAAATTTATGGGGTGCATGACTATAGCAAACTTTGTATGAGCAAACTGTAAGAAAGAACAGGAAAGACACCATATGAAAGTATTAGGGTAAATAAAATAATTTTCACCAAAATACTTAGTCTGACATCAAAAATACTCTGAAATACAATATTTTAATGTATGAGAATGGAAGAAGGGTTTTAATCTTTAAAGAAATCCCAACCATCTAGTATCTTTGTATTTATCTGAGTAGAAGAAATATATCTGAAAAGCATCAAAAGATTCTACATAGTAATTGAGATTAAGCCCAATTTTTACTTAATATTAATTCAGTCATTTACTAAATAAATAAAATATAAAGTCCAACAAGAAATTTTTGGGATTGTTTACTTGTCCTTACAACTTTGGTTCTTAAATGGAATTTTCAAAATGAACATGGCAGAGCTGCAATACATACTTTACAAATTATAAAATATGTAGGCAAGCTATAAGGGGAAAAAAAATTAAACATGCCATCATGTACTTGCTTGAAGCTCTTCTTTTTTCTGGGGCTCAACTGGCCAAAAAGAAGTAAATACACTACCACACAAAAAAATCAGAAGACAAAAGAAGAAATTTGATACAAGAGACAACACTTACATTTGCCCTTCTTTATAATCATTTAATTTGAAATATACAGATAAAATAGCATTTTACCCACACACATTATACCAAGAAACACATTTATAAATGTTTCCAGTATTATTTTAGCAATAAAACTCTAATACCATGTTTAACAACTGCAAGAGAAGGTCAGATCATACTGTAACCAGCAAGATTTAACTAGTGAGATTCCTGACACTGTTTTGTAAATTGTCACTTTGATATCCCATCACTTTTCACTGGTATAGTGTCCATTTAATTATGAAAAGTAAAATCAAGCATCTGCTGAAAGGTAAAGTCTTTCTCTGAGAAAGCAAGTCAGCTCCGTATAACTAGAACACATGCACTGAAGGTGAATGGTCAAAGAGAAAGGCTCCCTGAGATACTCTGAACTATGGCAGCAACAACAATGAGTGAAAATGTGGAAATCACGTATCTAATCCCCCAGTGGAAAGCACTCTTTCTGGAATTCCACAGAGGTTTTTAAAAGTGCATTGTTCAAAAAACTTAAAAATGAGAAACGATGATTATTAATTCCTAAATATTCCCAAATTTATGTATATAAATATATATATGTATATATGCACACATCTTTTTTAAAGAAAACAATCTGCTTTGAACACTTGATAAAACAATACTAAAATATTCTGGTAACTGCATTTCAATGACACTCAGATAGATCAGGTAAAAACAGCTACTTCATTTAACCAGATATTTAATACTTTCTTAATACTTACCTCTCTTTTTATGAGATGACGCCAAATCCAAATCAACATTTCGCCTGCCACTCTATTAAAATAAAAATAATAATTCCAAGCATTAGGTGAGGATGTAGCTCAGTGGTGCAGTGCTTGCCTAGCCTATGCAAAGCCCTGAACTCAATCCCTAGCACCAAAAGAAAATAAACATTTTTATCACACAGTTGTTTTTGCTTTTATAAGAAATTAATTTCAGGACTCAAAATTAGAAATATTTATCTTTCTTAAACAACTGTATCTTTTAGATATACTATGTGGCACAGAATATCATCTATTATCTGTCTAATGGCCCCACCTCTACCAGAACACCACAGCATCTATATGGGATGTGCTAATGTCAACCTGGGCTTTGTTTTCCTTTCTCAGCTTCAGTTAAGCCCTAACTTATTTACCTAATTTACTTTTTTAGAATGTATTTATTTTTATACATTAAAGCAAACCCTTTGAGACAACAGGGACCTAAATTATTGTAACCAGACCCTTATATATCCACACCATGAAAACAAAACCCCTTCTTCACTCAGTCTGAGTATACTTACCAATGTGTACCCCTCTTCATCTGATTCAGGCTGAGACAAGTCAGACTCACTCCTCGATTTGATCAGTCTGTAATTTGGACTTGCGTGGACTAGCCTGCTCTCTGCAGTAAGGCTTTCGCTCCTGTCTCACATGCACAAAGAAAGGTTGTTTTGGATTTTGGACTGTTAGTGAATACGAAATTGAATGGAACTAGTAGCACAAAGATAAGACATGGTGAGAAATAATTACATCGGTTGAAAGAAAATCCTTATTCTTTTCTAAGCACAAAAACTTCTTCAATTAAACTAAAATAATTTGCATGACACTAAATTAGAGAGGCAAATAACTTCATCTCTGCAGCTGATGCTCACATGTATGAAAAACTGTACTTCCTCATTTAATCTGAAACGTTTATTCTATCCTAAACTAATAGCACTGTTAATTGCAAACTCATCTGGTCTATGTGTACCTCCTCTTCCTGCCTTTGTTAATTTCAGGAGAACAAGGTAACTTTGAGAATAAGCCATGTCAAAGTATAGAGGAAGGAAGGGAAGTGAGCAAGGTTTCAAGTCAGTCCCACCTGGTCATAAGTCCACTCCCTTCGGAGGCACTAGTAGAAGGCTGCTGCAACTGTCCTTCCTCCCTCCGCTTCTGAAGTTCATCAATCACAGGACTTACTCCTAATATTAACAGGGCACAACGGTGGATCACAGAATTGCAGGCAGCCGTGTACACATCCTGACCCTCGGGGAGGTCTGCGCTGACCCTTCGCTCTTGCTGAGACTGAGGAGGTGGATCATCAACTCGAGCCCCAGACCCTGCCCCACTGTTCATCCTATCTCGGTCGCGGCTACGAGCTACTTCGCGGGCTGAGAGGAAACACTGAAAGATTTCTGTAACATGCAACACAAAAACAAGGTCTTAACACATGGGGAGAGAAGAGCAAAGAAAATAACAATAAAAATAGTCAAAACATTACTGAAAGGGAAAATTACTTTTTAGACAATAAATACAGAATACCAACTTAAAGTTATATGATAATATTATACTTCATAAAAATAAAATAGGTGATATTCATGTCTTTACATAAGTTACATTTGGCTAAGTCTATTCTGGAATTAAGGATATGCAACTTTAAAATCTGCATATACTATACCAAACTAGTATACTGATTATTTCAAGCTGAAATCACTTGAAGAACTCTAACTTCAGGAGAGGCCACTTGGCTTTTCTTTTCTTACACACAGAATTCTCTTGATAGGAATGTCCTTTATACACCAACGCCAGAAAACAGCTTTGATCACAGGGACTAGTAATTGGGCTGCAGTGAATCCTACTAAGCAAATTCTTTGAAGCATAACTTATCTCCCACTATGGAGGATTCAACAATCCCATCCCACTCCCTAATATACTTCTTAGTACTATCCCTAGAGAATTTATTCCCATCGTCAAGATATCCATTTGTCATGTCATCCTTCATAAATTGTTCTTTGTCTAAAAAGTATACAAGCATCATGTTTTGGTCAGTCCTTTGGAGTTTACTATCTTATGAAGATTCCCATGTGTATATAAAATCAATACAATTTACATGCTTCTCTCTAATTAATCAGCTCTTCTGCTCAACTGATTCCTAGATCTAACTAGAAAGCCTACATAAGAACTAAGGAATGGCAGAGGTGCTCTCCCTCATTTCTTTATAATTTCCAAATCTTATCAGTAAGTTAGGTCATAGTCTTCAGAGTCAGCAGCAGCAACAGCAAAAGTATTTGGGCACTTGCAGGAATACAAATTATCAGGCCTACCCCATTCCTTCTGAATCAGAAGATCTGGGAAGACAGCCTAGAAATCTGTATTTTAACAAGCCTACCAGATGATTTTTAACTCCACTGAGGCCTATGAAGAAATAACTTTCTGAAACATTCACGGTCTTGGAAAGAAAAATGTGAGGTTGTAAAGGAAACAGACAAAATTTGAGTAACCTTTCATATACGAAAAGTCCCCTTTCTCCTTCCAAAGTCCATATAATTGCCAACATACACTTTGATTTCTCTTAATAATGTACCAAGTAAGTGCAAAGGAATGAAAACTGAATCTGGTTGTGATACATGGGCAAGACTGCCTCTAGGACTGTATGACATCATGAAGACTGTCTATCTGATGCTATCCCTTCCCTAATTCACAAGTGTAAAATACTAGAAGGGTTAACAAGGTGCTGATGCTGTGGTACATATTTCACAATAGTTAAAGAAATTTTTTGCTCAAATTTGCAGTGAAGATAGTACTCTTAATGAGAATGCCAGCAGAAAAGTACTAGATTCATCTGGTAATATGGAAACACAAACTTTAAAAATTGGTGTATTTATAAAATTATTATATCTATTTTAATTACGCTGTTAACAAGTCCTTTGATTCTATAAAAATCAAAGAAACATGTCCCCTACAAGTCCAGATGCAAAAATCAGTAAAAGTTAAGAAAACAGTTATTGACGTTTTTAGCAGACTTGGTTCAATATTGCTACTGTGGTCCTGGGTGACAATTCTGACTCCTTAGGTCTGTTTACCTTTTTTAGAATGTAGTAACACTAGAAATTTGTAAGACTGTTGTAAGAATCCTGAATTAATCTGTGTGATGTATGTGGCCCAGTGCCCATAATGAGTGCTTAATAATCATGGTTAAAAGTTTATTACTCTTTGTGCTTTCTTTTGTTATAATTAAAGGTATTACTTACTGTGTTTTTGTCTTTGGTCTTTGCATCTAGGAATTTTGGAACTAAGTTTCAGCTGAACTGCAAAAATTCCTACACCCTAGTTTTTAAAAATACAACCATTTGCCCTCCTTATTTCTAAATCAGCTTTCTCCTTTTAATTTTATCTTTTTCTTTTTGTTTAAATAGTATTTAGTTTTGTATGGATTAGTTAGGATTATTTTCAGAAGTATGTAGGACACAAATAAACTGATAATAAAGTAAGTGTCAAGGTGACCGACATACTGATGATCTCAACACCATCTGCAGAGCAGACCATGTTTTAGGCTACAGACTGAATACATACTCTAATCTGATACAATGAAATCACTCAAAAGCTATTAATAAATATTTGAAAAGCTCTGATCTTCTCTTTCAACATATAATTACTTTTAAAAACTATCAAGCCTTGAAATGCAAAAGTCTGAAATTTATTCATCCATACAATGGTATTCTCATATACATTCTTTCTCCCCACTGAAACAGTGATGCAGTTGAAAATGATTTTCAAAGTTCTACATGATGAAAACATCTTGGCTCTCCTAATAAGCACAGATGTATTCTGCATGACTTTGTTTAACGACTCCTGAGTGTCATTTCATTGTGAGGCTCGGATAATTCCATTCCCACTTCGGGAGCTTCTCAGCCCTGAACATGCAACCCAGCAGCACTGCAGTAGCATGAGCACAGTTGCGAGTACTCTTTAGAAATGTTAGCTAATGTAAATTAGCTAAAACAGTCGAGTGTCCAGTCGTCTCAAAAAAACTACAGAGCAATTTTGCTTTTCTCTCTCAAATCAGCTTTCCTATGGAAAAGAACGTCATGATGATTATCTCTAATGTAAGAAGGATGTACTCACTGCCAGCTGTCATCACTTCATGTTCCCGCTCTTCCTCCTCGTCCTCTGGCTCTGGATGCCCCTCTTCCCGGTCTCTCTCAGCCTGTTCTTCCATTTCAGCTTCTTCATCGATGGTCCGGGTAAATGAGTGCTCCTGAGGATCGACATCTGCTGAATCTTGGATGTCTGAGATCTTAAAGAAATTAACAGAAACTACACTGAATATATTTTTCAAGAGCTTTTAAAAATTTCTTAAAGCTATAACTTCTTTATCATAATAATATTGCTGGTAGCAATAACAATACATGGATTTTAGAACAAAAACACAAAAGACATAATGGATTAATCTTAAAAGATTAGAAACTATGCACACAAAATAAATATATGGAGATATATATATATATATATATATATAATCCTCTCTGGTATTGTAGTTAAAATGTCACTGCTAACCAGCTCCAAACTACAGAGCAGCAACTTACAGTGGCTATAACACCAAATAGAAATGGTAATTTAAAAACATAATTTTGATTCTGTTGTTTCTGTCAAGGTAGTTTCCACCCTGTGGATGGTTTATTAATTCTAAATTTAAAGTAGTTTTTCTTCAACTTTGTTAGTTTTATTTCCCAGAATCATCCTATCTATCAGTTATACAGAGTCCTCACTACAGGGACATACTCAGAGAACTACAAATACCATAAAGATATATAATTTCTCTCACAAATTTCATTACAAAGCACAAAGGAAAATTTTATATCTTCAGATTCATGACCAGTAAGTAACTTAGGAATTTCAATGGAGATTTGAATCAGTTGACTCACACAGTATGTATGACTTAAATGACTTACATAAGTCATGACTAAGTCACTTATGATTTAAATGACTTACGTAAGTCATTTATCTCCATAATATGTGAATTTCAAACATAACCCTCTAAAAAACAGCATACAAAGTCATTCTCAAACAGTAAGATTCACAAAAACATTATATCAGTATATGCCAAGAGTCTGTTCTAACACAAATGGAGAGACATCTTGGTTTGTTTAATCTCAGAACTAAATAATGCCATAAAAGCATCTGATATGCTAAGTTTCAAAGCAAGCACTTTTGAAGATGATGTACTCGGTCTTATATTTACAATTACAGTATCATGTTACTATGAATACTAGCGATTTTAGAAACTGTTCATTTTTGTTACAAAAATTATTTCTGGACTACCTCAATAAATGGTTCCAATCTTCCCTTTCAGTGGTGGATTCTAATAACAATTCTAATAATAATTCTATTTTCATGTGCAACCTCCTTTCTTCATTTTCACTTCTCTGGGCTGAACATTTTTGATACATTCCAGTTCTTACATAAGATCATTTTGGGACCTTTCCCCAATCTTAGTTATTTGTTAATGTCTTTTATACCTTCTGGTACCTCAAGTTAAGAATGATAATTCAAATGTAATCTGACAAGCATAAATAAGAATATTTCCTTTGATTGGCTTAATTTTTTTATTACTATTTGTGCAGGCTAAGACTTCATACACTTTCTTAGCAGCTCTATCACACTCAATAAAACTGAAGTTAAATAAACTGTAAATCTTTTGCTTTTTCATCCTTTTCATTAGAAAACAAACTCTCGACATTTACTGAACATCTGAAATGATCAAGGCACTTTCTCATATAAATCAGCGTGGAGCTGTCTCTCACCACTGGCAGAAAAACAGAGAAATTGAACTGATTTCCAACTTTACCCATCTGTCTCGTGAGGATGACCTGGTTTGAATAAGTTCAAGGTTCTTGCAAGCAAGTAAACGACTTCGAACTTTGTATACACAACGGTACACTTCTGATAAGCTTTTACCAGGCTGGTATCTAAATGAGGAACCAAAATAGAAAAGTTACCTAATTTCTAATATCATGAGAACAAATATTTGTCCTAGGATAGTTTTAAGTTACTTGCCGGCTTTCTCCACATGCTTGACTGAGTAAATTTGTGTGTTTCAGAAGTGCTGCAAGAACAAATCTTGACACAGTGTCTAAGAGCGATTCATTACTTAAAGTTGCGCTGTCCCAATCTGAAAAAAAAAAATGATGCACTGACATTAAAAATGGCTCAAAAGACAGCTCAGTGGTATTTCTATAACTTCAGTCATCCAACACTTGAATCTCATCCTCCTTCTGAACAGTACTTAAATTCACAAACTATTCTGGGTGCTGGAGATACAGCAGTAAACAAAACTCAGTTTCTGATATCATGGAATTTAGATTGCTAGTGAGGACTGAAGAGACATGTCACAATCGATAAAACAAATAAAAATGCTGTAGAGAAAAATAAAATAGCATAAAAGAACAGGGAATATTTTACCATATGCGACTTTACATAATGACTATTTTATAGACAGTAAACTGAGAAAGTTCATGAGATGACCACATTGGAGAAGAAATTTAAATCACATGAAAGAAACTACATGAAAACAGTATTACCACAGCACAGCTAGTGCAGAAAACCTAGCTAGAAGGTTCTAGAAGGTCAGTGTGGCTGGACACGAGTAAAGTGTGCACCCCATAAGAACAGTAGGAAAGCTGGCTAGAAACAACATTAGATTTACAGGCCAGTGCAAAGCCTCCAGGATTTACATACAGGAAAAGGAGAAGCAACATTACAAGGTTTTGAACAGATATGACAGCGTGACTGGTGTTTTGAAGAGCTTTCTGACTAGCTGGGCATGATGGCATATTGCTGTAATCATGGCACTGGGGAGACTGAGGCAGTAGACCACAGGTTTGAGGCCAGTATGGGCCACACAGTGAGTTCAAGGTCAATCTACTAAACAGGGAGACTTTGTCGCAAAAAAGTAAGATAAAATAAGCCGAATGTGGTGCATGGCTGTATTACCAGGACTGGGAGGTGGATGCAGGAAATCACAAATCAATCTCAGCCTAGACAACTTAGTGAGATTCTGCTTCAAAGTAAATAAATAAAAAGGTTGGGAATGTAGTTTAAAGTGAAGAAAAAATAAAAATAAAGGCTCTCTCCCTGCAGAGTAGAGGACTGAGCAGAGAATCACAGGGATAACAGCAGCAGTCGTTGTCATAGTAATTCAAGTGACTGACAGTGGTCGCACTGGGGTGACAGCAGTGGACATACAAAAAGTGGTCAGAGTCCAAATGAAACTGGAAAGTGATGACAGAATTTCTTGAGGGATCAGATAAAAAATGTGAGAATAAGATAGAAGTCAAACGAATTTAAATGTATTTAAAATATAGTTGGCCTAAAGACACCAGAGAAAAACAGTTCTGGGGAAGGAGACAGAATCAGGTATTTGTAGAATGATATCACATAGTTTCTCTTATATGAGGAACTCAAAGTACAAACAATTTAAAGAGCAAAATAAAAGAGACAACAGGAAAAGAAGGTAGATCAGCAGACGAAAGGGATCTAAGGAGAGAAGAAGAGGGGAAAGAAGGGAAGGAGAAGTAAAAGGAAGATGTAACATATAAACGTATTAGCTCCCCATGATGAATATGTTCTTGCATTTTATAAACATGTCCTAATAAACAGAAGGAAACACACACAAACAAGCAGGTATCTAAGTTATGACACTGTTAAGACATCTTTTCTTTTCTTTGATAATGCAGATGGTACTCTTAGCCTTCACATTGAGCTATTTTCTCAGCCCCTTTTTAACATACTTTATTTTGAGGCAGGGTCTCACTAAATTGCCAGAGCTGGGATCAAACTTTCAATCCTCCTGCCTCAGCCTCCCAGAATACTGGGATTAAAAGCACACACCACCAGGCCTTGCCTCTTAGTCATCTTAAAACAAACACTCAGTAAACTATTTAACTGCTTATATGTATCTCGTAGTTGAGGCCATGAAAGTAGAATGAATACAAGTACATTTAAGTGGGTAAGAAACATGTGGACAGAAATGAGTGCAAGACACTAAAAGCCCAAATCACAGCATTAGATAATTAGGACTGGCCAGGTGCTTTTTTTCCTGCTATATTTTATTCCACTTTTGCGTGCTTGTATGACACTGTTAAAACAGAGTATATTTAGTAGATCTGAAATGATGGTACAAGATTTACTGTCCACTCTGTCCCAGACTGACTGTTAGACTCTATTCACATGATAGATTAAATGCCTGGGCTACTTAAAAACAAACCAAGTCATCCATGATGGTTCACA
The DNA here is from genome assembly GCA_004026965.1 of Petromus typicus. Lineage (NCBI taxonomy): Eukaryota > Metazoa > Chordata > Mammalia > Rodentia > Petromuridae > Petromus > Petromus typicus. Next base: position 52,399 of record PVIR01007205.1, read on the forward strand.
CTGGCAGTCTTAGTCCTCAGGGAGGCTGAGGCAGAAGGGTCTCAAGTTCTAACTTAGCCTCAGTGGCTTAGTAGCAACTTAGCAAGACCCTATCTCAAATAAAAAACAAAAAGGGATAGGAATGTATCTCAGTGTGAAAGAACTGGGTTCAATCCCCAGTACTGAAAAATAATTCTTGGAAAATATTAGAAACAACTTAATTTTATTTATTCCTAATGATATCTTTCTCAAGAGATAAAAAGTTATTCTGATTTTCCATATGCACAGGTCAAAAGCTTATGTTCAGACTTACCTCCTTCAAGGGTAAAAATATGACAATACAAACATGCCTAATTAAAAAAAAAAAAACCTTATAATCACAAAGAATCTTAGGATGAGAGCCCGTATTAACCTATCCATATCAGGCTCTTAAGAATTCATCTGCTTGTGCTCGCTTCGGCAGCACATATACTAAAATTGGAATGATACAGAGATTAGCATGGCCCCTGCACAAGGATGACACGCAAATTCGTGAAGAATTCATCTGTGGGCCTACTTGTTACCCTGAGAGCTGCCATGATTGACAATCAAACAGAGCTTCCGTTCAAGGAGGCTAAAACTCAAAAAGCAAACTACATTGTTTCAAATTTAGGTGGGGTTATCCTTCAATGTGGTTTTTTAAAGTAGTGAATTCCTTAAGACATCACCACTAAAGTGATACTCACTTTACATCAAGCATTACAGAATGTATAAAATCCATGTGCACAAGCGATACAGAAACTAAGAATTTTTATTCACCTCATATTTAGTTTTAGGTTTTAAAAGTTCTCATTGCAATATAACAAATAATGTGCTCTAGAGAAAATCCAGGGCCAGGGATTTAGCTCAGTGGTTCCTGAGTCTGTCTTGCAAGCACAAGGTTACGAGTTCGATCTTTGGTAACCACATACTACAACGCCATATGTGATGGCTCACACCTGTAATCTCAGCACTTGGGAGGCAGAGACAGGAGAATTGCTGTGAGTGCAAGGCTAGCCTGGGTTACACAGTGAGCTCAGGGCCAGCATGAACTACAAAAGTGACACCCTATCTCAAAAAAAAAAAAAAAAAAAAAAAACAGGAAATCCAACTGCACATTCCAAATAAATGAAACAAATTTTAGAATATGTGAAAAATGTATCTTAGAAAGTTAATTTTCCTCCTCAATTACCTTACTTTTCCACTTCTCATACAGAAAGTGACAAATAAAATGAATCAATGATTAAGAAATAAGACAGATAACATTAAACTTTCTGTTTGCTTGCTTGTTTGGTTCTGAGATGGTATCTCTCACTATGTGGCCCAAATTGGCCTTGAATTTGAGAGTTCACATGATTCTTTCCTGTGCCAATAGCTGAGACTACAGTGTGCACATCAAGCCTGGCTGAGATTCAATCCTGAAGGTATTCTCCCAATGGTATTTTAAAGATCTAAATAATATGCATCTCAGTCCATTTTATTTGGAAAAATAAAAAGCCAATAAAAGGAAAAATATATTTACTTTTTACCATTTTAATCATACAAGGAAGAAAATTCTAAAGAAAAAAATAGGAAACTAAAAATTGGATAAGAGTAACATGGAGATAGACAACTACAGAGACGTGATTCTGAACAAAACAGGACTTTATAAAAGGAACACAAAAACTAAAAAATCAGGGATATGCTTTGAAATTTATATATATAATTAATTTTATCAATCAAGTAATACTAGAAACTAAAATATCATTATATTCCCATAGTACTTTACTATTGCATTTCATATACCTTATTGCAAAATGCTACCTCTATCTACACTCTGATGAGGCTAAGAATTTTACAGATGAAGAACATCCTCATCAGGCCTAGAGTTCAGATTTCCTTTTTTTTGGTACTAGGAATCAAACTCAGGACCTTGCACTTGTGAGGTCAGTACAGCACCACTGAGCTAAAATCACTGGACCTATAGAGTTTAGATTTCTAAGTACTTACCAGACCTTGCAACAGACTCTTAGGTAATATCCATTACACACCAGATATATTATTTGTTGTGTAAATTTCAGTTTTTAAATAGTGGCTCTAAGTAGGGAATGTGTATTTAAAAAAAAAAAAACCCTAGGATATTTACCACAAAGTGAAAAGCTGTTTTAAAGTGTCATTTAGAAAGTGTTGTTTATAAAATATCTTTACTTATAAAAAAAAAGCAGTATGGTTTCTGTGATTTTCCATTTATACATGTCACATGTACATACGTATTATGAGTTAGAGACATAGTTACTACTTTATCTTCTTTATCTTACCTTTACTAATTGCATAATCCTGCATGCTGATCCAAAGGCTACGAGCAGGCTCTTTAGAACAACCCAATGCCAAGTCGACATAGACAGCAATTTCAGGCCGCAATTTGTAATCAAAAGGTTTCTGTTCTTCATTTCCTGAAAGAGCTACTTCTAACAGGCAACTCATACATTTATCTTAAAAAAAAAAAAATCACAGTAATGATTCTAAACCTCATACATTTTGGTGCTACAAATAAAATCTCTTATCCTGTTTATTTGATGCACACAAAATTATTTATTTCAAACCCTCTAAAGTACCAGGGTAAGGTTCTGTAATGCTTTTCAGTTAGAGGTGGATTTATCCTTCTTGTCACGATACAAAGATGTGACACTTGAGGGGGGAAGTTCTGGCATTTAGCAGGTAGAGGCCAGAGATGCAAAGAGTCTGACATGTGCACCATGTGTAAGTCTTGCGTGACAAAAAACCCAGGTTCAAAATGAAATTATACCCTCTTTGAGAAACATGGGCCATGAGAAAAAGGCAGACAGAATTCTTCCTTTTTTTTTAGACTTAAAATTAATCAGTTAAGTGTAGTCCAAGAAAGACAGAAGATGCCATAAAGAATTTCTCAACTGATGATTGCACTTCTACAGGTGGCCCTTAACTTTTCAAAGAGGTATTTGGCACTCAAAATTTACTTTCACATTTTAAAAAACAAAATGAGACTATCAAAATTCATATTAACTCAACGTATAATTGAATTATTTACACACAATCTCATGAGACAATACCATGTTTCTTTATACAGGTTTTTAAAGCAAAGATATATTTTACTAGGTTGATGATTTCATAATTTAAAAACAAACATTAAAAGTAGAGCTGACTTTATTCATACTTCGGCCTAGTTAACTGAATAAAGTAAATATAGCAGGAATATGGGGATGGCAGACATAGATTATTTTTCTTTGGGCAATCAGTGGGGCTGGCAGAGGGATAAAAACTGAGGTCACTCAAATTCTTTTTTTTTTTTCTTTTTTGAGACAGGGTCTCGCTTTGTGGTTCAGGCTGGCCCTGAGCTCAGCCTCAAACTCACATCACAGCAATCCTCCTGCCTCTGCCTCCCGAGTGCTGGGATTACAGGCGTGAGCCACCACACCTGGCACTGTGGTATGTGGTACTGATCGCTGCTAGGTGTGAGTCTCCACACCGAGTATTGTATGTGATTACCAGGGAGTCGAACCCAGGCTCTTGCACTTCAAAGACAGGCGCCGGAACCACTGAGCTAACTCCTCGGCCCTCGAATTTTTTATAGCATATATCTCTTTAAAATCCCATGGTATTAATTTCTTTCATGTAACAAAAACTCCAGTCTAGCGTTTCATCTGCTATGGCCGAAATCACTTTCTGGTTCCTAAATGAAATGATGAATATATACTTTTATTTGCAAAAAGAAGAAAATCTTCAATTTCTTTCCTCCCTCCTGAATCTCCGTATTTCAAACCCCAAAGCAGATTCGTGCTCTTGCTTTGTCTTAGTTTCTTTTTTCTCCTCCTTTCTCCCTCTCTCACTTCTACTCTTTTGTCCTCTTTTCCCGTCTCTCATCCTGCCCTGTGTTCCTGTGCTTACTTTCTTTTGTGGACTCCTCCTTTTATAGAGAAATAATGAAATTTCAGGCCTAGTAAGACCATATATGTTGTCTACCCTAACTTATTATTTCAAAGAATCAAAATTAGAAGACCAGAGAGATTGAAGAACCATTCCTAAATAAATTAAGTAAAGTCACTGGTTGGGGAACTGGGTAAGTTCTCATGTTTGATCTGAGAAGTAGCTAGCCAGCAATTAAGGAAATGCAAGGCAGGAAAGAAACTTCAAAGATAGTATAAAAAAGGAGAGAAAAAAGATTACCACTCCTGGGCAATGGTAAGTCATGAAATTAACAGTGCTTTACTCTATAGGAAGCACTTCTATAACCTCTAAATTTCAGAACTAATCAAGAATTTCCCTATTTTTATAAGTTGGATGAGTTGCTCAAAATGAATAATAAAACACAAAAGAGTGAGGGGCCGGGGAGTTAGCTCAGTGGTTCCGGCACCTGTCTTGCAAGCACAAGGGCCTGGGTTCAATTCCCTGGCAACCACGTACAATACTGGGCATGGAGACTCACACCCAGCAGCAATCAGTACCACATACCACAGTGCCGGGCGTGGTGGCTCACGCCTGTAATCCCAGCACTTGGGAGGCAGAGGCAGGAGGACTGTTGTGATGTGAGTTTGAGGCTGAGCTCAGAGCCAGCCTGAACCACAAAGCGAGACCCTGTCTCAGAAAAAAAAAAAAAAACACAAGAGTGAGATCTACATTTTCCTAGTTCAGGGAGCTCTTTTCACTATACCATTATGCAGAATTTAACTGTTTTATTCTGTGTTCTTCCTTGTAACTGCTAATGTTGCAATCATCTATCAGTTCTTTCTTCGGGAAACTCAGAATATGAAAATTTGCCAATGCAATACAAATAAGTGTATATTTTAAATGGTGCAGAAAAGCATATTACCTAACTGAGGTGTGTCCATTTCAACTCCATCACTGAAAAGTGGTGTTTTCATCCAGTATGCGGTATCCTGTTCCTCTGGAGATACTGGGGAACCCTGGAGCATGCCTCCAAGACACCGCCCGATAAGGAGAGCGATAGTTCTTTCCAGGTCCACAAGCCACACCCAAGACTGGGCTGGCTGAGGTAACGGAACACCAGCAGGGTCGATTACTTCTGGCCCACCTAAAGGCAAAATCAGGAGTGATCAAATCAGGAGCATCATTATTTGGTGCTTTTAAGAATCAAATTTTCTTATTGCTCTAATCAATTACAATGTAAAAAATTATTAAGATAAACTAATTTTACAATGAAAACAAGTAATTTTATATTTATATAGAAAACATTTATTATATTTATTATATGATATATTAAATATATACATTCATTCATTCATTCTCTGGTACTCCAAGCTAATTTACAACAGAGCACTATTAAGTAAAGATTTCCTTTATAAAATTACTAATTTTTTGTTTGTTTGTTTATGTTTTGAGACAGGGTCTTGCTTTGTGGTTCAGGCTGGCCCTGAGCTCAGCCTCCAACTCACATCACAGCAATCCTCCTGCCTCTGCCTCCCGAGTGCTGGGATTACAGGCGTGAGCCACCACACCTGGCACTGTGGTATATGGTACTGGTTACTGCTGGGCGTGAGTCTCCACGACCAGTATTGTTATGTGGTTTCCGGGGATTGAATCCAGGTACTTGTGCTTGCAAGACAGGTGCCGGAACTACTGAGCTATATCCCCGGCCCTAAAATTACTAATTTTATGATAAACACTGAAATATCCTTCAGGAAGAATAAGGAGGCTGATTCAGGATAAAATAAGTAAGTTTATTTGGTCTAAATCATCTCATAGCTATAGTATATCTATTAAAATCAAAGTCATATGATTTCTTTATTTCCTAACCCTTGTATTATTTTCCTTTGGAAAACTAATGTTTTCCATGACTGGGCTCAGCAACATGCAAAAACAATTGACAAAGATACATGTTTGATTTGTGCACAAATGCTCAATTTTAGTGCAACTGGGCTACCAATCTAAGTATCATTTTTACAAGGAGATGATTGGACAAAGCCTCAAAATTTTACAGTACAGCTACAAAGTGCAGTGACAATTTTAACACTTGAAACCAGGTTCAATATTTCTCAATTACCAGTAAATGAGGCTCTTCATTAAATGGGAAATATTTTTTGCTAGCCACAGTTAAAATATGACAAAATTATCCCAGCTGATTATTTTCCTATTCTCCAGATCCAACTTTACACTCTAGTAAATCTCTGAGCTCATTCCTCCAAAATCAACACAAAAGTTTATCTGTTTAATTCTTTTAGGTCTCAAAATCAAAACTGTCTTGTATAGTACTAATGCCTAGACACATGTTCTCTTACTATACATTTATTTTTAAAGGTTCTCCACTTTTAAAAATGGCAGTCATGAGCTCCAGAGATTTAGCTCAAGTGATTTTACACCTACCTGTTCAATCCCAGTACCGCCAAAAAACATACACTGATGAAAATGGCAGTCAAAGTGATAAAACAAGATAACAGTAAAATAAATACACACAAAAAGTTAAAAACCAGGAAATATTAATAAAATGGGTAAGCCTCTAATAGTCAATAAAGAAAAACTGCATAAAATTTTAAAAGGAAAAGATGATATAATCACAGATTACATATTTTTTTAAAAAAACTTAAATTACTGTAAACAATTTTATACCAATAAAATTGAAAACTAACACAATGACATTTTCTGGAAAAGTATCAATTTCAAAAATGCATCTGAAAACAAACAAAAAACTAAAAATAGTAACCATTAAAGTAAAATAACTGCCACCATAGCTATAAAAAAAAATCTACCAGACTGGAAAATGTCAGCGATAAATTCCTCTAGAATGTCAGTGAAAGACTACTCTTGCCCCTGGTCTTGCACAAATTATTTCAGATAAAAAAAAAAACATGATGATTCCAAATTCATGACACATAGTGAGCATACTTTTGGTAGCAAAAACTAGTCAAGGATAACCTGACTAAATAAAAAAGTAATATAGTATAAAAATATCAGTTATAAACCCAAAGAACAGAAATCCCAAGTAAAATTACACCTATCACTTGACACAAGTAAGAGTGGTTCTTATTTGGGACACTTTAGAAAAGTAACAATAAACCTCAGAAGAGCACCATATAAATCCTAATCACTACACTTATAAACTTGACATTTGACTCTATCTACATCAAGTGGTCACTGAACTACAAAGTTACAGACAGGCTCTCAAGGTCATTCTGTCCAACCTCTAGGTTTTCCAGAAGAAAACAATATGATAATCAATAAGTGACTTTCTCAAGATTATAACCCAAGGAATTAGCAGAGCCAAGACTGAAAACTAGATCTTTTCATGTCTCACCCCAGTGTTCTTTCTAATAAAACAAGAGGTCTAACTTCAAAGGTTTTTAAGATTTCAGGGAAGAAGTAATTTCCTTTGATAGTCATAGGTTCCATGGACAAACACAGTATCTTCTGTGACACAATATTTTAAAGTATTTGTAAGTGTCTAGAATCAACATTTTATAAATCAATTGTGAATTAGGCTGCCATATCTATTTCCTATAAAGCACCTAAAAAGAAAACCACTGAAAGATTCTCAAGCTGTATCTTTTATATTGGACCATCTACCTATATATCTAATCAAAGGCCGGAAATGTAGCTCAGTGGTACCACTGCCTGCCTGATAAGTACAAGGTACCGAGTTCGATCCCCAATTCAAAAAAAAAAAAAAAAAAATTTTTTTTTAAGGTTATTTTTTTGAGACAGGGTCTCACTTTGTGGTTCAGGCTGGCCCTGAGCTCAGCCTCAAACTCACATCACAGCAATCCTCCTGCCTCTGCCTCCCGAGTGCTGGGATTACAGGCGTGAGCCACCATGCCCGGCACTGTGGGATGTGGTACTGGTTGCTGCTGGGCTTGAGTCTCCACACCCAGTATGGTATGTGGTTACTGGGGATCAAACCCGGGTCCTTGCACTTGCAAGACAGGCGCCGGAGGCACTGAGCTAACCCCCTGGCCCCAAATATTTTTATTGTCAAATAAATTTAAAATTAAAAATCTTTTAGAATCACAATTATTAGCACGTTATATAAAATAATGTGTTCATGACATTTCCATAGATACAACAAGCTTTGTTCCATCTGTCCTCTCTACATCCTTTCTTCCTCTATTCTTCCCTTCCCTAATACTGTATTGCTTTCTACTGTTAGTCTTTTTTTTAATTAAAACGTTTTAAGAGATAAAACTTGTAAATTGAATCTAATAATATATTTATCATTATTTTAAGTATCTCTAAGGAAAAATGATGCTGACTAAATTATGGTACAATACTTTCCTATCATCCAATGTCAGATGCATCTCAATTTTACCCAAGTAAAATTTGAAGAAAAAAATTACAAACAATGAAATACAGAATCCTAACCTGATGACCATAAAGATACTTTTTATGTCTTCCATACAAGGATCTTTCTTAATAGTCTCATGTCACTTGACTACTTGAGACCATAAATTCTCCAAAGATAATTTTATCTCTTGATGACACAAAACACTCCATGTCAGATATGATTTGGGCTGATGTATGCAAGAGGAACAACTTCTTAAAAGCATGATTTACTCTTCGATGACCTTTACTTACCGTGAAGAGGCCACTGTAACTCTTGGTCTTCTAAAAGAGCAGCAGCTGGCAGGAGTCTATTAAGGCAATCAAGAGGTGGCAAGAGATCAAGGAGGTAACTCAACAGGGGACGAGCCACTGACACTGGGAGTAACAGCAGGGAGTTAACAATCTGGCAGAGCATACTGCCTGCAGCTGAGACGTATATCACATCTACAAAGGGCAAGAAATGCAATGTGAACAACTATTTCAAGCAAACTTTAATTAAAAAAAGAACTGAAGAAAAACGATCTCAGTGTGACACGGAGTAGACTGTGCCAACCACCCTTCTTTGAATAGTCCCCTGCTGGCCACCCTGATAGTTACTCACTTTCAGAAAGTACCACACGAAGAGATACTTCAAGGAAAGCATGCATATCTTATTGCCAATCAACTCAACAGGTTATAACTGTTTTGAAATACATTATGAATTTCTCATTTGTAATCCTCATTTGCAAAGTGAAGCCTTTATTGAGTACCTACAGGAACATCTGCTATTCTAGGGGAAGGTAATGCAGCTGTGACCAAAGAAGCCAAAAACTCCTTTCCTTGGGGCCAGGGGTTTAGCTCAGTGGTTCCGGCACCTGTCTTGGCACCTGTCTTTGCAAGCGCAAGGGCTCAGGTTCAATCCCCGGTAACCACATACAACAATGCCCACCAGCAATCAGGACTGTATACCACAGTGCTGGGCACGGTGGGTCACACCTGTAATCTCAGCACTCGGGAGGCAGAGGCAAGAGGATTGCTGTGAGTTTGAGGCTGAGCTCAAGGCCAGACTGAACTACAAAGTAAGACCCTGTCTCAAAAAAAAAAAAAAAAAAAAAAATTCCTTCCCTTGTGGTGTTTACACTGTCATGAAGGAAGCTTTTCTAATGTTTTTTGAACCAAATTTAATTTTTAAATTAAGATGACATAGACTCGTACAACCCCTGTGGAGATCAGTTTGGAGAATCCTCAAAAAGCTAGGACTGACGGTCCCATTTGACCCGGCCATTGCCCTGCTAGGTATATACACAAAAGAATTAAAAGACTCTTATCACAGTGACATATGTGCACCCATGTTTATAGCAGCCCAGTTTGTGATTGCTACATCTTGGAAACAACCCAAGTG